>JASJET010000121.1:10105000-10215000 GCA_034092305.1 Diaprepes abbreviatus
TGTTGTGTAGGACTGGTACACAGTATTATTTTGTCTTATTTTTGTGAAAATCAACGGTATTCATAAATAACTTGTCATAATATATATATTGTATATAGCAAGAAATGATCAATAAAATAATAACAGTATACACACAAAAAATAAAAACGCAAAGGCGTATTTAATGTCATTTTATCTGGTGCGACACCGATGGGCAATAACAACTTAGGACTGCTAAGTTTTGTCATATTTATTACATTTAATTTATTTTAAATCATTGTAGAACCTAGAACCTATAACTCGGTTCCTATACTTTGTGCTTACATCGGCCCTGTGGAAATCTTAGGCACTCGATTCTCGACAATAGTTAATAGCAAATTTTTACGTAAATCGCACTCCTGTGAACTGCGACGACTTGGTGCTGACGTGACAATTCCATATAAAATGATTTCCCGCCATGCGCCGGTATTCTTTATGGAATTATTCATTAATCTTCCATTGCCCAAGTTTGGACGATTCCTGAAATAATAACCGTTTTTATTAATGGTCTTTTTAGACACTGAGGAAACTGAAAATATGGATACTAAAATATTTAAATTAAAAAATATAAAATTTAAAATATGGTTCTAAGGAAATTTATTGAATGGTACAAAACTTGATGAGATAGATCTAATAAAATAAATGTACACATGTAAATATATTAAATTGCTCCAGTTATATGGCAAAACTGTGGAGATCTCGGATTTCACAAAAATTTTTATGATTTCAAATCATTTTAATGATTGAGAATCAATAACTTTAATTCATTCTTAGTAATTTTTAAACAACTGATTTGTAAGTAGTTAGTGTAAGGTTCAAATCACATGTTTACTCCAGTCTGTGGACGAAATTTATGAAGTTAATCTGCCATGGGAAGTGTTTTAAGTTGTAGGCAGGGTCAACACAAGAATGCCTGCATAATTTTGGACGCTGAAATTATTTGCATTAACAAATGGCATGGGGTTCAAAGTTGGTGAAAACATGTTTTTTGTTTCTGCAAGCTTGTTTTTAGACCGCTCCTTATACCTTTGATTAAGAAGACCTTCAATTTAAGCTTTTGTCAGTTTCCTTTTATCAATTAGCAAAAATGCCGAAAAACCGTCAAAAATAGATGTTGTTTGTAATGTTAATAATTATTGCAAAAATAGCTTTTTATATTATATTATTGCTTTATATTGAAGCTTTCTTAATTCTGAAGCAAATGAGCTTTTGCAAAAATTGGTCGGTTCATTTGTTGCTGAGATATATTAGTTTGTTTATCCCGAGGAGCTTAACGTTGAACGCGATCAGGTATTTGTATATGAATATTTCAACTTATTTAAAAGCTTATGTTTTTCATTGAGACATATTTTAATAATGTGAGTCCAATAAAAAAATTAATTTTTACCCCTTTATTTGTTGCTTTAAGAAAAAGGATACTTTTTTTCGAAACAAATAGAGCTTGAGCGGCCTCCTGATGTCGCACGAATTTCTAACTGGGGATTTCAAAACGAAAATTTTGAAGGGAAGGTCCTGCGACCAGTAGGGACCGAGGGATGGCGGTGGGGGGCGATCGCCCCCCTCCCAAGAGCTTTGAGTTCAGGAAAATTTTCCCGATTTTGCCTCTTATACTATAGTTTATTCAAGAACTAGAGAGAGTAATAAATCATTTCAATATTGAAAATACTGTCGTCATTAAATTCGAAATAAAATGCCATAGATTCGAAATCGATACCTCATTTATTAGCAGTGTTACGGCGTTATAAATAATTAAATTATTAATAAATTCCGAGAGTATGTGACGACTATACTGCTTACTACACATGTGTATAAAGTTTAATTTTTGTTATTTTCATTTTTAATCACCAAATCCGATTGGTGTATAGTCTATTCAAGAACTAGAGAGAGAAATAAATCATATTTTACCCTTTTTTTCCTTCGTAAATTACCTGTGTTCTTTAGTCCGATGTCTTTGACAAAATCTGTTAGACACATATATTTTTCATAGGAATGGGTTAGAAATTTTATAATCAGAAATACCAGTCTCTAATAATGGACTATTTGGGTTGGATAACAATAGATATTTGGATGTGTGAAGTGTTAAAAAGGATTTTAATCCTTATCATAGGCGTCGGAAGGAGGCTTATTTTATCACTAAGTATTTATGACATAGAATATTATTTCGGTAATAAACCTAAAATAAGAAGTTATTGTAATATTATTTTATTTCTTATGATTTCTTAATAATTCACATACATTAGAAAATATAGATAATTTTGACATATTTAACACAAATCACAACTTTATTTTTATTATTTTTAATTTTGGCATAGAAACCGTTTTAGTCACATTCAGACTAAAACGTAGCCTTTTTCTCTCAAAAAATTTATATTATAGTTATAATTTAAATACTTACAAAATACCCAATCTCAAAAATACAAGGAGTTAAACATATATAAAAAAATAAATTCGTCCATATATTAATAAAATTTTTTGGGGCTATCGGTCATTTTATTATTAATTAAAAACATTTTTAGGATATTTGATGTTTCAGTTTATATATTTATTAAACCATCTGCAGAATTACAATTAAACACTAAAAAGGTATTCAAATATAATTAATTTTTATATGTTAAAGGAAATTTAAATAATAAATTGTGTTTACGCTGGTAAACATTACGGATCTAATTCGTAATCAAAGTCAGTGAATCTATCTTTGCTCAAATTAATTATAATTGGTTCCTCTATCTCACCAATCATGAGATCGAGTTTCCACATTTCCTTTTTTTTTATTATATGAATTTTTCCCAATTTTCAACAGTAACTTTATTCAAAAAAATCTTCCAAAACTTCAGTTAAATTACTAATTTTGTAAGTTGTGTTGTTCCTAGCAACTCTACCTTTACTTGAGAGTTTAAGTTCTCTGAGCAATTTCCAGAGCTCAGTTCTTTTAATTTCAGGTAAATCCCGATTTTCATTGATTTTAGTTAGAATTTTATCAACGATTGGGATCTGCTTCTCATAATAAAATGTATGTTCAACTCCTTTTATTGCAGTTTACATCTCTTCTTCCAACGAGGTTTTTCGTCTGCTTGTGATCGAATGTAGCTTGGGAGTACTAACAATTCTAGTCGTTTTCTTCACCTTCAGTATTCGGTACATAGATTTTTCCAACTCCTGTCATGTTGGAACACATCTCAACAGAGCTTTTAACATTATTATCTAGATATTGATATCTTAAGGCATCATAAACATTCATCGTAATAAGTTTTTCGTTGAGGAAAAAACGGCTTGGTTTAACTATTTTGGAATAAATATAAATGTGGAATCCATATCTTTTGGGTATCTCACTAATCTCAAATAATATATAAAAACAATCACGAACAAGATAAATCACTATGAACACACTGTAAGGTGTACTTTGCTCACTGACAGAAATTGAATTGAACTATCAGAAATTTTAATGTTGCAGTAAATTTATAAAAGCTTATAATATTTAAATAAAATTAAATATAATTAGATTTACGGCAGTCCTCAGTTACCTGCGGCACCGGAGCAGGTAGGTTGGAGGTTTCGGTAACAGTTTTATTACTCTCTCTAGTTCTTGAATAGAGTATAGGAATGTGTATGCTTGCGATCGTCCCTCCCCTTCCCAAGAGTTTTGAATTCAAGAAAATAGAACCGATTCTACCTTTCATATTAGGAATGTGTATGCTGCTGCCCCCCCCCCCACCCCGCCAGTTGTCAACTTGTTTTTCTTGCGATAGCCACCTCCTAAAAACTTTGAATTCAGGAAAATAGACCCGATTCTGCCTCTTATACTAAGATTGTGTACGCTGCTCGCATCCTATCCCCCTGTCGACAACTTGTTTTTTTTGTGATCGCCCGCCCCCTCTCCAAGAGCTTCAAATTCAAGAAAAATATATCCGACCCTGCCTTTTACACTAAAAATGGGAATGTTGCTGGTGTCTCCCCCCCCCCCCCCCCCGTAAACAATTTGCTTTCGCTTGCCATACTGTAATTTTGTGATATCACCGCCCCGCCCCCCCCCCCCAAAGAGAGAGGCTGAATCCGCCCTTGGACCGAGGTAGCAATTTTTTTAATTACACCTTCATTGTTTATAAAAATAAAGAAATAAATTTTAGGGCTTCCATAGTCAAATAGTTATATTTTTTGAAACTCACAATTAAAAAGTATAAAAGTTGCCAATTGTTGTTGAAAAACTTCTGTAAAGTGTTCGATACTTCTGGTCGACGCGAGGGGGGTCGTGGTAGAGTCGTATTTCCGAAACTTTTAACCGAATTGAGCTATATAGCATGAAAAATGATGAACAATGGATCTACCACTTTTTTAAAATAATAAATATTTTTTACTGAAATTCTGTACTAAAAAAAAAAAGGTTACTTTGCGTATCAAATTTATGACTGTTTAAAAAACAGAACATTCGTAAAACAGTACTTTTTATTTTTACTTTATTGAATTGAAGAGGAATGAGGGATGAGTATGCAAATGAAAAGTGTTTTAAATGAACACTGTAAAAAGGAAATGCATTAAATTTAATGTAAATGTGCTGGAAGCAAATTTACATTAAATGCATGAAATAAAAATTGACATTAATCTAAATTAATTTGTTCCATTAAATTTAATATAATCATACATTACTTTTTAAGATGCCTATGTACCTTAAATATACACCCAGTGTTCATTGAAATAGAGATATGTTATCACATATTTAATGCACCAACATTAATACTATAATAGTTCAAAAAATTCTGAAACTACCAGGAAAAGGTGAACATTTTTCCCATAGGTAGCGTCCGCCATCTAAACCGGTTTCGAACTCATTGGTTCCCGTCAGTACGAGGCAGACATGTACACCTCACCATAAGAGAATTGAGTTCTTTAAGCAACTTATATCATATTGAAGAAAAAAGTTCAAGTTGTGCCATCTCCCGGAATCTCATGCAATGTACCATGAATAGTCATGTAAATTTCTTTAATGTTAGGGTACATTTGTATTAATTTTAATGTACAGAAAGTTGAAATATCTTTTCAGTTACTTTATTGAAATTTAAGATACAATTTAGTCAAATTTAATGTTTAACGATCTGATATTTCAATGAATTACTTTAAATTCGAAGTAAACGTTAATTATTCACGATTTTTGGTAAAAAAATCATTAAATTTAATGTAGAATGGACATTAAATTTGCATTAAATTTAAGGTGATTTTTAACAGTGTAAATATAATTTAATGTAAAGGAACTTAATCTAACCGCCGATTTGAACTCGCGGATTCATTCGTTGAGTCGGTGTTAGCTCATATCCCCATAACCATGTCCCCCGCGTCGGCCAGAAGCGCCGATTACTCTACACAAGTTTTTTAACAACAATTGGCAACTTTTATGCTTTTTAATTATAAGTTTCAAAAAATATAATTATTTGACTATCGAAAGCAGTAAAATTCATTTCTTAATTGTAACAAACAATGATGCTGTTATGACCTAATAATAGTGGGACATTTTTTTTCCAGAATATTTGTTTTGAAGCCAGCTTTTGATATTCCTCAGTTACAAATTTATGCGATAAAAGGGAGCCGCTACAACTCTATTTGTACTCCTTTTTTAAAGCAACAAACAAAGGGTAAACATTAATTTTTTTATGTGACTCACGAATTTAAATAATAAGTCTTAAGAAAGAAAATAAACTCTTAGATGAGCTGAAATATTTTCATAAAAATACGTGATGGCATTCAATATTAAGCGCCTCGGAATAAAGAAATTAACATATCTCAGCAACAAGAACCGATCAACTTTTACAAACGCTTATTCAATTAAGAAGAAAGAAATATTCAATTAAAGTAATAATAATATTAAAAAAAAATAGCAATTATTGCAAAAAATAGCTATTTTTGACAATTTTTCGGTATTTTTGCAATAACTAATTAACCAAATGCAACCGGCAATATTTTACATTGAAGGTCTCGTTAATATCTTCAAAAAAGTGTGAGGAACTTATGCTCTAAAAATAATATTGTGGCTTGCAGAGACGAAAAACATGTTTTTGCCTACTTTAAACCCCAACCATTTGTCAATGCAGCGTCCAAAACTATATATGCATTGTTATATTGACCCTGCCTACAACTTAAAATACTTCCTATCCTGTGGCAAATTAACGTCATAAAAGGACCTATTTCTCGTCCACAGACTGGAGCAATTTTATTTGGGAATGTAACGAATCTCGAGATGGAAGTTAAACCAATTTTCTCCGATTTTTAAATAAACTCGTCTACGACACCATTATGGTGCGGAAGTTTCGACAGCTTACTCGTAATATAAAAAAAATCGGTTTACCAAAAACTAGTTGTACCTATGAGGTTTCTCTTTTTTTTTAATCCATTATTTTACTTGTCTTAAAAAAACTGATGTTTTCTGTTGCTCCCATAACTCGACTAAATACTGAGTTTTACTACACTACCCATTTGAGTTAAAGGTTTCTCCTATAAAATCAAAAATGTAACTCAAATAAAATACGCAAATTAAAAATTGATGATATTAAATTTCAAATATTTTGATAATATAATGCTATAATACCCAATTAGTCTTTTTGTCTCTTTGGGTTAATCAAATAAATAGACACTTTGGCAAAAATTAAATAAAATACAAAATTCTCAAGTAGATAAAAGAAATTTTGAATAAAAAATAGATTGAACTAAATTTTAAGTATCTTGATGATTCAAAAGATTTTGAAAAATACGGTGGACAATGAAACTCAGTTCATCCTCTTTGTATTCAAATAATACAGTGGTCATGGAAACTAGATCTTCTAGTTGACTTAAGATATTAGTTTACTTTGTATAATAGGCATATCAAAAAACTAACCTTTCTGTAATAAAATTAAATATGATAACTTGGAATTAAAACTTTGTAATCCGTAAAAAAATTATTGTCTCCCGAAAATAAGCAAAATTTGCCATTTTTGCCGGTTTCCTAATATTAGAACATGTATTTTTAAAATTAATTTTTAATTAATTAATTCCTTCCTGCTTTACTCAGGGCCGATATTAGACCATTGACCGCCCACAATTTACTAGCTTAAATTAATTACTGTGTTGTACACCTATGATGTTTGCTATCAAATACTTGGGTCAAACGTATGTAAATAGGTATGTACATCAGTTGGGCGTTGGATATAAGCAAAAGAGGGAAAATGTTAAAATATTTATTTTATTGGGACAAAGAGTAATTAGTGGACTGTATATAGGTTGGTTGCGGAGATGAGAAATTATACGAATAATGAGCAAATACAAAATACGGCGACAGCGTGACACAAATACTAAAATGGCCTACCTTGTAGTCGAAATCACTTCACTAATTTCTTCTTGGTGGCCACCAGGATAATCCCATGCTTCACAATACAGGAACCAGGAATCGGGGACACTGTCACTATATTTTGGAGTAGTTTTGAGGCGAGAGTCAATATATTTGAGAGCAAAACGATAAGCCTTTTCGATAAGGCGAGGGACATGCAATACGTCGAGTACTATACTATAAGACAATTGCTGTACTACTACTCTGTCCCTTTTTATATTTATCCAAATGCGCGAGGGCCAGTAAAATGTGTCACGTGTAAACACGAGTAAAATTAAACTAAAAAGTAATGAAACCTAAACAGACGCAATCATAAAAGTATAATCCACAACTACAATGGATAGATAACTCGGACCAAAACATTTGACTGATTTTAAGTAACAGAAACTGTAGTACACTTTTCTGTCAGATTCTTGAGATATCCTAACTTAAAAGTGCAAAAATTCAATAGGTAATTTTTTTTTCACAAAACTTGTAGGAGCTCCTGAAAGTATGAACCTTTCTCTTTAAAAATAATTTTGAAATGTCCAGATATCTTTTTTTTTTTTCATCGAGACCTGCTAATTTGAATTTTACATCTCACTAATCTACTCGAATACAAACCAAAAATATAGTACAAGCTACCTCTTTGAGTGTACTTTTGTAAAATCTGTTATTTTGATGAAAATAACTGTAAAAGCATTTTAAGGGTAGCTAATTACTAATCAACTATCGAATTTTAAAAATTTAAAATAGTGAATCCAATATGGCAGTCGAGAATTTCAAAAAACTTTTTTGTATAAACAGATATTCTTAAGATTGCTGATTCCGAATTCACGTTCAGATTTTAAAGATATAAACAATTGAGAAATTTATCGGCTGTATTGAATCTGTTGATTCTTTTAAATTTTCAGTTCCATCAATTGCCTACGTCAAAAAGAAAGGGATTTTATTAAAAATAAAACGATGACCTTGCATTAACTATAAAAGTCATTACCAAGTTAAAATTAACGTCACCATTGACTGACTTCTTTAAAATCTGATCTTGTATTCGTAGTTAGTAATTTAAATTTTAAACTCTTTGAGATTTTATCCTCCATATTGGATCCGCCCTTTTTATTTTTCAAAATCTGGCAGTAAATTTGTAACTAGCGCCCCCTAAAATATATATATGTAATTTTCATTAAAATGACAGGATTTAGAAAAGTACATTCAAAGAGGTAGCTTGTATTCTATTTTTTGGCTTGCAATCGAATAGATGGGTAAGACGCAAATTTCAAACTAGCATATCTCGGTGGTAAAAAGAGATATCTAGACATTTAAAAATGAATTTTAAAGAAAAAGAATTATACTTTTAGACAGTCCTACTAGTTTTGTGGAAAAAAAATATCGTGTGATTTTACATAACCTCAAATATGCCCAAAACAGTATTTTTTGCATTTTTAGCTTAGGATATCTCAAAAACTTGACATGATGGAGCAATTCTGAAGCCACCAAAATTCTTCGAGAAAGTATACTAGAGTTCCTATTACTTGACCTTTGTTGGTCCGTGTAATTAGTAATAAAACGATATTAATAACTAATAACAGTAAAACAAAGTTTTTATAAAAAAAAATTGAACCGACTTCTAAAAGTACGCTAAAAAGTGAAAAATTACTATAAATTTTTATATGAAATTAAAATTCTTGAAGTAGGAGCCAAATTATTTCTAAATGAAATAAATAAACACTAATATATACAAATTACGGTAAGAAAGCAATTACAAATAAAGTATTTTTAATCTGTTTATGTTTCAATTTCATATAAAAAATTATAGTTATTTTTCACTTTTTATAATACTTTTAGAAGTCGGCTCAATTTTTTTACAAAAATTTTATTAAGAATTCAGTTCAAGAACATAATGAAAAGCTATACGACAGGTACACTAATTTTCGATATGATCAATCGCTATGTTGAAAAAAATGAAATAAATCGGTCTTTTTGTTTGGCTGTGTGCCCTGATGGTGTAAAATCAATGACCAGAACTTTTTCTGGTCGTGTGCTGAGGGTAAAGAAATATTGAATGGATTCATTGCTGTATTGATAGATAAGCACTGCCATGTAAGCGTATTATTGCGGAGTTATCCAGTACTTAAAGCGAATTATAAAAATTGTAAATTATATAAAATCGCGTGCTAAAAATTCTCACCTATTCTGTGCGCTTTTTGGGGATTTTGAGTGCTCCCACGTTTCATTTTTTACTTCATACAGAAGTTAGATGACTTCCTCGTGGGAAGGATTTCACCCGCTTGTTTGAATTGAAGTTTGAAGTCAAGCATTATTTCTTGATCATCCATTTCATTTGTCTTCTTGTGTATCTGATATTCTTTGGCTGCATAAACTTTCTTTCCCAGCCGACATTTTTTCTAAATTGAATTATTTAAATATATCTTTACAAGGTCCAGGTATCAGCATTTTCAATATGCATGATGAAATATCAGCCATGCTGAAGAAGTTCAACTTTTGGATTCAATGTCTACAGGTTAATGAGTACGAATATTTTTGTTCTCTCAACACAATTTTATTAAATATGAAATTCAATGTAACAAAAATATTAAAAGGGATGTTACTAAGCATCTCAAACAACTTCAATTAATGTTTAACGTAATAAACCTATTATGTCTGGATTAAACAACTCGATACGTAATCCTTTTCAAGGTGATATAACTTCGGATACTTCTTTAACTCTACTGGAAAAAGGAAAGCTTATTCTCTTACAATTCTCTAAAAACTGTTTTTAAAGATCACTCGTTAATTGATTTTTGGCTGTGTAAGAAATGAGTATCCCGTTTTGACGGAAAAAGCAATTAAAGATCTTTTGTACAAGATGTGAGAACTGATTTTCAACATACACTTACCTGAAAGATAAATGGAGAAACAGGTTAAATGCAGAACCTGATCTAAAACTCAAAATTTCAGATATCGAATTTTGGATGTCTTTGTTCCACCAAACAGGGACAAATATCTCATTGAGGGTATTTTTCAAGTCCTGTATTATTGTATTCAATTTGTATTAAATCTTTTTGGTAGGTTAAGCTATAATTTTAGTCTTAATAATGTTCATCTGTAAATGTTTTATGATTATTTTTTAATTTTTCGTTATGAACTATTATTCAATATGGAAAATAAATTTTATTAACACAGTTTTAATGTTTCATGTATTGTTCCTAATAACTACACAGGGGGTTCACCAATTTATTCTGATTTTTAGAATGAGTTCGTAAGAAGTAAAAGGTTGGGAACCGCTCTTCTAGAGTATGGACTTATTTTTAAACATTCCTCAGAAACTTAGCAACATGCAACTTTTAGTTCAGCCTCTTACCTAATCAGGACCTAGAATCAAAGTATCTCTCTAAATGTTTTATGATTATTTTTTAATTTTTCGTTATGAATTGTTATTCAATATGGAAAATAAATTTTCATAACACAGTTATACTGTATCATTAACTGTTCCTAATAACTACACAGGGGGTTCACCAATTTATTCTAATTTTTAGAATGAGTTCGTAAGAAGAAAAAGGTTGGGAACGCTGTTCTAGAGTATGGACTTATTTTGAAATATTCCTCAGAAACTTAGCAACATGCAACTTCCAGTCCAGGCTCTTACCTAATCAGGACCTAGAAACAAAGTATCTCTCTAAATGTTGTATGATTATTTTTTAATTTTTCCTTATGAACTGTTATTCAATATGGAAAATAAATTTTAGTAACACAGTTTTAATGTTTCATGTATTGTTCCTAATAACTACACAGTGGGTTCACCAATTTATTCTGATTTTTAGAATGAGTTCGTAAGAAGTAAAAGGTTGGGAACCGCTCTTCTAGTGTATGGACTTATTTTGAAACATTCCTCAGAAACTTAGCGACATGCAACTTCCAGTCCAGCCTCTTACCTAATCAGGACCTAGACACAAAGTGTGTCTGTAAATGTTTTATGATTAGATTTTACTTTTTCGTTATGAACTGTTATTCAATATGGAAAATAAATTTTAATAACACAGTTTTACTGTTTCATTTACTGTTCCTAATAACTACACAGTGGGTTCACCAATTTATTCTGATTTTTAGAATGAGTTCATAAGAAGAAAAAGATTGGGAACCGCTGTTCTGGAGTATGGACTTGTTTTAAAACATTCCTCAGAAACTTAGCAACATATCACTTCCAGTCCAGCCTCTTTTCTAATCAGGACCTAAAAACAAAGTACTTTTAATGGATTAAATCTGCTCATTTTATAGATTAGAGAAAATAATAGTCTAAATCTTGGACATATTCAAGATCAGATAATTTACTGAAAATCGCCTATCAAGCGTGCCTGTCTAGAACCTCCTAATAACATTTTTGAGTATTTACTAAATATTAAATTAGTATAATCTTCAAACAATACTGTGTATTCTACAGTGATATCTAATCATAATATAATCTGATTTAATTAACCTGTTACAGATACAACTGCACAATCTGCCTCGAAATACGACTTAATTAATCTTAAATCTATGCCTCTATTACCAAAAATTTGTAATTTTTTACAGGGAATCAAATTGTTAACTCACTTAAAAGCCTTAGAAAGGTCAACACACACAGCCATTATTTATTTTTTGTTGTTTCAATAATTCGTAATTTTTATTATGGCTTGGTAAAGTGCCCTTTCTAAGCCGTTCTACCTGTCGCTTATAACCGAGTGGCTGTTCAAGAAACTTATATTTAGTGGACAAATATCTTGCTTAGGATAGAAAGTAAAGAATTTGATCTGTAATTACCTTCGCCATCTCTTTTTTAGACAGCTTAAACCTGAGTAGTTTTTAGATATAATAAATGTCCTGAAAGAAATTACATATTTGCAACCTTTTTTGACTAGTGGCCTTGCCAACTAGAACTTTAGCCACTGATATTTGTCTATATATATATATATATATATATATATATATATATATATATATATATATATAGAGTGATCCAACGAACTTATATCAAAAGAAAAATAATATCTTCATAAAAAAACTGCTCACTGTAAAAGAACTAACTGAAAAAGATGCAAAAAAGCTAACCATTCACAATGCCATTCCACCAAAAATATACTACCTACCAAAATTACATAAACAAAATATACCACTAAGACTTATTGTCTCTTGTATACAATCGCCATTCTATAGTTTATCAAAATTCTTATCGGATTGCATTTCAAATATTACCGGCAAAAACGATTTTTTTATTAAAGATTCATTCGCCTTTATATTTATTGATACAATAAATCTACCTGAAAATTACAGACTCATTCCGCTAGATGTCATATCTTTGTACACAAACATACCAAATGAACTTGTCCACACTATTTTAACAGAAAAATGGGAAATTTTAAAAAAACATACATCGCTATCAAAAAATAATTTTATGGATGCTGTTGACCTCGTTCTAAACACAAATTACTTTCAATACGAAAACACCTTTTACAAACAACTCGATGGATGTGCTATGGGATCATAAATTTCATCTACCATTGCTCAGATAGTAATGGAATATTTAGAGGAAAAAGTTTTAGAAAAATTAAATTTTAATATAATATTTTTCAAACGTTTTATTGGTGATTGCATAGCAGCCGTACTACAAAACAAAATAAATGAAATTCTCCAAGAGTTTAACAGTTTCAACGAAAAATTACAGTTCACGTCCGAAACAGAAAATAATAATAAAATAAATTTTCCCAATATGACACTTATACGCAGAAAAAACAAAATTTTAACTGAATGGTACACTAAACCAACTTAGTCAGGTAGATATCTAAACTATTTCTCTAATCATTCAAAAACTCAAAAAAATAGTGTTATAATCGGTCTGTCTGATCGTACTATCTCCCTAACGTCTCCAGAATTGCGACCAAAAATACTGCAAAAAGTAAAAAAGACACTAATAAATATTAATTTAAACGAAAAGACTATAACCAAAATAATTGATGAACGAACATATAAGTTTTATAATAACGTAAAAACAAAAAACATAGAACATAAACAGCAAAAATATGTAGCATTACCTTACACTGGTGAGCTGTCAGAAAAAATAAAATACATTTTAAAAAAGCATGATATTATCGTATGCCAGAAGTCACATAATAAATTAAATACATTGTTCGCAAATTTAAAAAGTAAAACTCCTCTCATGAATAAATCAAATGTAATATATTCGATCCCTTGCACAAATTATCCCAAAAAATATATAGGCATGACGAGCCAATTGCTGAAGAACAGATTAAATGGCCATAAATATACGAAAAACGCCTCAACAGCGTTAAACAAACACACACAGGACAAAAAACATACTTTTGATTATAACAGTACCACAATAAAAAACAAAGATATGAATTACCAAAAATTACAGATAAAGGAAATGATTGAAATTAAAAAAGATAAAAACAGTGTTAACGATAGAACAGATATGGGAAATTTGAGCCACATTTACACAAGCCTAATTGAAACAAAAATATTAAGTATTCGTTCCTGTTAAATAAGAATCAAAAATTGAATATCCTCTTAAACATAAAACTAAACGTATACCTTATATATATATAAAAAATATTAAAAAAATAAAACACATTGGCATTCCATGTATCCTCATGTAAAGTTTGAATTTTATTTAGTAATAGAGTAACAAAATGTCAAGGTGTGTACCGGTAAAATTAAATATTTTTAAAAATTTTAAAAATTTAAGTACTGTTTTTAAAGTGTCTTGTTGTTTTTTAAAATTGTAGATATGTTCTTATGTGAATGTCTTAATTATGTGAAAATATTTTTAGGAATAAAAAATTTTCAAAATACCTTAAATAAAAGGTGAAACGTCAATTAGTTTGCATTTTTGTTAAATATAGAACTTAAACCCAAGAAAAGACAAAATAAAGAAAAAATTAGTGGTCACGTGATTAGCATTGTCAAATTATAATTTTTCCAAAAAAATTCAAAAGTAAGATTATATCTCAAAATATCGAAAAAAGTTGTTAGAAAGAGTTTTTCTAAATGCAATTTTTAGCCCATATGCAAAATTTTAGCTGTATAAGATAATTTGGATTTTTTGCCCGTTTTTTGTAAATTGCACCATTCTTGCTGCAACCTATATAAAACTTCATAGTTATAACAATGCTTCATTCCGGACATATTTTGTTTAAAGTATCGCCATATTAAATGTGCGTTTTTATACAAAATCCAAATAGGACTATTAAATTGTGGTCACATGTGATGCAAAGTTTATTTGTTTTTGACCCTGTATAAGGTAACTCCATAAAATAACCATTTTTAGAAACGTAGTTTGTGTCTAAAAGTAATACACATTATAATTAAAACAAACAAGTACACATTGTCGTTAGTAAAGTCTGCATTAGGTGGAAAATAAATTTTCATTTTACTCTACGTAAAGTTTATCTAGTTTCAACGATTTAATTTAAAACTTCATTATTAAAATTTGTTATGAAGCTATGTTATTAAAAAAGTTAAAATAATCTTTTGTTATTTAAATGCAGTTCCAAAAAAATTAATTATTTTTGTACTTTACGATGATGCATCAAAAACAAGTTGGCCGTCAAACAAATGATAAAAAAGATCATCAAGCTCTTGCTTTAATAATGACAGTCAAAACGCTTTCTGTTTGTCATAGTGGCTTTTAATTAATACTGCGTATTGAATGGAAAAAATGTTAACTTTACAGGAAAAAATTGAAATTGTATTAATATATAGTGAAAATACCAGTCGTCGTGTAGCTGCCAGCATTTTCAATAAAAGGCATCCAGGCAAAAATGTGCAACAATCTACTGTGAATAGGATGATGGCGAAATTTAAATCCACTGGATCGGTGGAAAGTTCATTTGAAAAAAATCAGAATCCAATAGAGCATAGTGAAGAAGTCCAATTAAATGTGTGCCTAGATATTGTGGAACATGGTCAAACTAGTATTCGACATGTTTCTTGCAGAAGGGACGTTCAAAGAGAGAGTGTAAAGAAGATTTTGCACAAAAATAAATGTAAACCTTAAAAACCGAAATTTATAAATACTCTTAAAGAACAAGATTTTGACAGACGTTTGGGATTCTCCTTTTGGTACCAGGAGAAAAAAGAAGAAAATGTGTCCTTTCCCTTTCACGTTTTATGGATCGACGAAGCCACTTTCACTTCAAACGGCATTGTTACCTCTCAATATTGTAGGTGGTGAGCTCAAAAATCCAAATTTTATAATAGAATGCAGAGATGAGTATTCCTTTACATCAAATGTTTGGTGCGGTGTTTTAAACGATCAAGTTGTTGGTCCTTATTTTTTTAGAGGTAATTTAAATTTAGAAGAATACCTAGGCTTCCCTAACACCGATATCCTTGAAGTTTTGGACAATATACTTATTGAAATGGGGCATAATCTGTGGTACCAGTGTGACGGTGCTCCTATCCATAATACAAGACAGAAAATAATTGGGCGCACTATGGAGCAATACTGGCCGGATAGGTCTCCGGATTTAATCCGTCTCCATTTTTTCTTGTGCGGTTACCTAAAACAAAAAGTTTACGAACAAAGATCTTTCCGTAATGTTGATCATTTGGAAACTGTAGTTTAGAAATAGAGCCCCATAGTATCAGAAATTCCTTTAAAGATGTGTCCAGCAGAACAATTGTTTGTATTGAACGCAATAGAAGACACAGAAATGTAATTTGAAATTTTAAGTTTTTGAATTGTTTTTAATTTAATATTCAAATACTAAAACTAGTTTGTTATCAATTAAAAAAGTGGAATTTTAAATGAGTTTAATTTGTATATTATGATTTTTATATTAGAAAATTTGAGTCATCAATTAAACTATTTCCTTAATATTAATGTGTAGTACCTGTAGACACAAATTACGTTTCAAAAAAATAGTTATTTCATGAAGTTGCCTTATACAGGGTAAAAAACAATTAAACTTTGCATCACACGTGACCAAATTTTAATAGCCCTATTTGGTGTTTATAAAAAACACACATTTAATATGGCGCTACCTTAAACAAAATATGTCTGAAATGAAGCATTGTCAAAGCTAAGAAGTTTTATGTAGGTTGCGTTGATTCTTATTTTGCTACAGTGGTGCAATATACAAAAAATGGGCAAAAAATTTAAATTATCTTACAGAGCTGAAATTTTGCTTATGGGCTAAAAATTGCATTTAGGAAACTTTTTTCTAATAACTTTTTTCAATATTTTGAGATTTTTTTGGAAAAAAATTAAAATTTCACAGATACTGCTAATCACGTGACTACTATTTTTTTGATTAATTTTCATCTCGATTGACGCAGAAATTGTGCCAAAATCAAAATTTGAATAAAGCTATTAATAAAAAAAATTACATACGATGTGGACTTTACTGGTCACATTGTATATATACAGTGTGTCCTACGATAAACTACTGTGATCGATTTCTTGGAATATAGACTTTGGAAAATCTTTAAAATTTGGCAATTTACTAGAGTTGATGTGAGTAATTCGTCTAAAATATTTTCAAGATGTTAGCACTTCAGCTTATACCTGAAGTTGATGCCTTCTTGCTTATTTTAAATAGAACACCCCCCATGTTAAACAATAGAGCACTAAAGAAATGTCACCATTTCTTGTCATTTGACATTTATTAATAAAAGTCATGCCGGGCGAACGAAGATTATTTATATTTGTTTATTATCTATAGGGAAGGTAACAAAGTTTTATCAAGAACATGCCAAAGATTTGCTTATTGATATCCAGATAAACAGAAACCGTTAAGATAAAAATGCATAAAAGGAAACTTATTTATTCTTAATGATAAAAATGTCGAAATTGCACTTCTGGGATATTTTGCGACATATCCTGTAACATTGTTAAGACCAGTGACTCTACAAACAGGAATTTCGAAGAGCTCAATACACCATTTACCTCTAATAGAACACAGGCAAATTTTATATCAACACGATGGCGCCCCACCACACAAAACCGTTTAAGTTACCAACTTTTTACAAGCAAAAAGTGGATTGTCAACAATGGACATTTCCTGTGGCTTCCTTCTTCTCCTGATTTGACTGCCTTGGATTATTTTACATGGGGAACGATAAAAAACATCGTTTATTGTAATCCAGTGACAACCAGGTCTTCTGAAATTTCATAAATTCCGATGGTGGTTGGTGTCCATACTCAAATCATTGTTAAGACCTGAAGGGATTTAGGTGGAAATGTTTCACAATTTGGTCGGCGCCAAGAACACTTTGTAGACTACTCAGACCCGATGAAGAACATTAATAATAGTTTGCTTTTATTAGGTATTTCTTTATGTCGTCTAGTTCTTCTGTTGTTCTGTTGTCAAACAATTTCCTTCTTTCACCGAACTTATAATCATGATTCATTTTTATACCTCTTAGCCGTATTACTTTATAAATCATATTATTTTTTTGCAGCAGATACTCAGCTATACGCTTACTCAGGAGCTTAACTCTTTCCCAATATCCTTCTCTGGCAGAGATTATTCTAGCCTCCATGTAGTCTCTGCTGGACAATAACATTATTTATTTATTATATCTGGATGAATTCTGGTTAGCTTCGGTTTAATTATTTTAGTTTTCTTAAGTAACTGAAACCAAGCTAAATCTGAACTGACCAGAACTAACCTGAACTAACCGAAAATTTTAACTGGTTAAGACTAATTTTATAGTTCTTTCTAGAAGAAAGAGCAATTTAAAAGGAATTCATCAAAAGTTAGTTCAAGAATTGATAAGTGAAGATCATAAATGTTACAAAAACTATTTAAAAATGTATTTAGATATTTATAAATTTGTGGCTTTAAAAATTTCACCCTATATTTCCAAACAGGCTACTCATTTAAGGAATCTTATTAGCGTTGAACATTGCCTTATGGTTACCCTTCAACTTTTGGTTACAAGAGAAAACTATGCTAGCCTACAATACAGTACTCGTATATTTCAATACACATGTTCAGACATAATCTCAGAAACATACCAAGCTATCTATCAATCTTTAAAGGATGAGTATCCCAAGGTCAGTTAAAATATTAATAAAAACAAAGTTTATTGTAAATTAAAACTATAATTCCAATCATCTTCGGTAACATCTGACAAACTTAAGGCAATATTGATCATATTTCAATTGTTATTATTTTCTACTACAAAATTTACTTCATCGTTATAAGTATAGTCAAAATTATGAGAATCATTATCAGATGGCTCTGAACAGTGATTTGAGGTTTCTTGGATTTTAGAAGGACTAGGAAGCATAGTTTGTTGATCGATCCTCTCCGAAGTGTCCATTATAACCTGTTGAATTTGTATTTTAGTTTTACGCAAAATAAATTCATTGCTTGCATTTTTTATTCCACGTAAGGTATCGAAAGAATCAAAAGCTGATTTTGGTTTGTTGGTGCAACTTTACATATATTTATCATTTTTGTTATCGTATTTGAAGCTTGGTGAGAAGCATTTTCTTATTTTTTAGCTTAATAAATGTTCTCATTGTTCTCTTTTACAGCTAATAAAAGTATTATAGTTTATGTACCATTTTATTTTTTATTACTTTCTTCCAAGTTCTGAAATATATATCAGGAACATTAGTCTATAAACATTTTAAAAGATTTTGTTTTTTGTTACAGGTGCCAACCACAAAGAAAGGGAGACAATTGCAGATCAATTTGAGACAAAATGGAATGCTTATAACATTATTGGGGCTATGGATAGAAAATACAAAATCTTAACTTGTCCAGAAGGCAGTGGTCCTCATTTTTTTAACTACAAGTCTTTTCATAGCATTATCTCATTCGCCTTTACCTATGCTGACCACAAATTTGTATGTGTAGATGTTCGAACAAATGGACAAATTAGTGAGAGTGGAGTTTATGCTAAAAGTCAACTGAGACTGGATGGACAGATCAATATTAAACATACCCGATGAAAAAAAGCTTCCTGGCACAAACTTTGCAGCACCGTTTGTCGCAATTACCGATGACGCTTTTTCGTTAAGTTACAATGTTATGAAAACATACCCCTTCAAACTTATTACAAAAGAAGAGAAAATATTCAACTACCGGTTGACACGCAGAAGGAGAATGGAAGTGCCGATATATTTTTTAAAATACTATCTTCTTAAGCCATTTAATTTTTACTTAACATCGTCCACTGCAACATGATTGCCGGCCCTTGTTAACGTGTCTACGATCTGTTTATAAGCATCTAAGCTTTTGTTTTTATTCTCATAACTTGGATTATCACTATTATACAGTAATTCATCCTCTTCATACTATGAAATTAGTAATTTTATAGCCGCCACCGTCCCAATAAATTTACCAACCGCCATGTTTGTTTATTTACCATAAATCTTTTATTAAATATAATCATCTGCCCAAACATTTGATAAAAAATCCACATAAAAGAATATTTTATAAAAGGTAGAGTATTACACTTTAAAATATTTTATAAAATACATTTTAGAAATAATCTTGGTCAAAAATCTTTGATAATGTAATAATAGCCTTAGTAATAATTTGACGTCTACTTCAAAAATTTCAATTTCACATAAAAATTTATATTGTTATTTTTTGCCTATATAATGGAGAAAATCGATCAAAATTAATTTTTATACATAATACACAAAAAAATATATATCTGGAGAGCATCTCTTAAAGTTTAAGAACTTGAGAACTTCTATTAAAAAACAAACAGAACATGAATATTCAGAGTACATTAAAAATATAGAGCAAAATGTTAATACTGATCCTAACAGTTTTTGGGGTTATATATATAGCTCAAAAAAGTAGGGATCAGGTATTCCCAAAGAAGTCACCTATAGAGAAATGAGTTTCTTCGGTGATCTTGAAGTTGCCAATGCCTTTGCACAGTTTTTTCAATCTGCTTTTGAAGTGAATAATAATTCCTCAAATGCTATTAAACATTGGGGTAATGCTCTAGTAAGACCGCACCTAGAGTATGCCTCAGTAACCTGGCCATCCACGGCGGAAAACAGCAGCGATAACATAGAGAAAGTTTAAAAACGGTTCTTAAGATACCTCTATTTTAGAAAATTCAATGTTTTTCCAAATTTTTCTTTGTTAGTATCATACAAAAGAATGTTGAGGACTTTCAACATGCAATATTTGCATACACGGAGGTCAATACAGTTTGCATTATTTATATATTTTATTTTGAACAGCATAAAGTTCAAAGATTCCTTTTTAAGAAACTTTATTAAATTTAATGTTCCTAAAATTAACTTAAGACCGAAGCAGCATAATTTATTTATAACTAATCCTAGAAGTTGCTCTCATCTAAATAGAATGTTATCAGATTCTAATTGGTTATTATTGGCGGGGGAAGATATTGATAGGTTTAATACATCAATAAGCCAAATTAAGAAAATATATATTGAGTCTTAATTTAAATATATGTGATAATTTATTGGGTGATATCTGCGTTAACGGTTGCTTTTTGCGCGTATGTATGTATGTATGTATATATATATATATATATATATATATATATATATATATATATATATATATATATAGAGTTTATTTGCTGTGTGGTTTGTAACTATGTAATATAGTATTCCTTAATTTTATTATATTTTTGTTGTTGTTTTTCCCTTACATGTATTTATTGCAGTATTTGTAAGGTGTAACTAATAAATAAATAAATAAATAAATAAATAATCTTTGTTCAAACATAAATAAAATAATTATAATTAATTTTCTATATTTTGTCACAATGAATTCTCCATAGAGCAGCAACAAGGACAAATTCCTGGAGTATTTGAGTATGTTATTTTAAACAGTATATCCGCAGATTATGGTTAAACTTTTTATTTTTGACTCTTCGAAACGATGTATTATCTACAAAAATTTCGACTTGCAAACTAAATAAGTATGCTTGTCTCAGAAATATAGGGTGACCCAAAAACACAAAAATATGAGAACAGTGTAAAAGGAAAGTACCTGTACTTGTAATTTTAGAAGAAAAATCAAGATTAAAAAAATGTCTAATGCCATGTAGATCTTAAATTCGAAATTTGCGCCTGATACTGGTAAAATTTCAAAATTTTTTCTCTTCAATCAGTCACACCCTCTGCACACTTCAATTTCTAAGAGAAATAAATTTTATTAGGCTTAAAATTTTCGTTAGTTCTTCTACTTTTTAGCGCCGTATGGTATATTTGGATTTTCAAAATAGCTTAGCAACAATGGCAGCCTAAATGCTAAATTTAATCTCTTATTTTTAATCCGATTCTTATAAAAACATAATTTTAGCTCTTGTATTTCACTTTTCAAATATTTTTGAGGTCACCGATTAAAAATTTTCTTTCAGCTTCTTAAAATTTCAAGATGGAGATTCGAAGATACCGCTGAAAAGCGGAAAAATCCTTTTGTGTTATAAAAGTATAAGTTGAGTATACAATAAAGGGTTAACCGTTTAAGATAGTGAAAATAATTATATGTCATAGAATCACCATTAACTAATTTCTGAAAAAATAAAATTTTTGGTTCAAAATGGCTTAAAATACGATTTACATATGGAATACGTAATTTAAGATATTCAACAAATATTTTATGGTGCAGTCCGTTAGAGGTTCTGAGCTAGTCAGCATAAGCTACAAGCTGAAAAATCATCAGAATATACCTTTTTATACACGCTGCTAAATATGTCAAACAATACGCTTCTGCCACCGAATTTATAGTTTATTTTTATACATCTTAGACTTACAATTTTATAAAACGTATTAATTTCTGGAGTAGATACTAAATCACCCGCTTCCGCACTAACTTCCCAATAATCTTCTCTTCTGGTTCAGTCTAGTCCACAATCGCTTCAGTTTTAATTACTTTACTTTACTAAAGCAACTGAAACGAAGTTAAAATTGAACTAAACAAAAATTTTATCTTCTTGGAATTCATTTTACAGTTGTTTATAGATTCAAAAAATTTAAAAAAAAAAAAATTAAACAGACTTTTGAAAAGAGCTAAAAAGATTCATTTTTTTTTATAAAAATTTTCTCTTTCGATTTTTAGTTTTGAATTGAGTTGAGTTTTTAAGGTCGCAAAAAATTACCCATTTTATCCAAAGTTATAGACCACGCTACTGAACCACAAAAAATTTCTAGATTTTGGAAATTCTTCAAATACCAGTTTTGAATGAAATTGTACCACATAAATATTTAGTCTGCTATAGTAAATCCGCTATCTAGAATTTTAAGAAATTAATTTTAGATTCGTAATCTAGACTCCAAAAAAACCCCAACATCGCTATTGAAAGAACTTGAGACATGTATATTTTTTAGTCCGACATATTTTGTTTTGCATATTGAGTTTGAAAATTTAATTTAAGATCCATAATATACGCCCCAAGAACACCCCAATATCAATTTCTTCAAAACTGGAAAATATAAAATTTATAATCCCTGATATTTTATCTGCCATATAAAATTTTAATTTTGAAAAATGTGAATAACGTAAAATTTTCAACTCACCATATTTAATCTGCCTTACTGAATTTCAAAAAAATAATTCTAAATTTTAATTTAATCTTTAATCTACACCCTTGAAAATCCCCCGGTACCAATTTTGAATATAACCCGAAAATATAATAATTTTGGACCTTTCTATTGCGTCTGGACTCTAGATATTTTTAAACAATTTTAAATTCGTTATTTACACTCTCAGAAACCCCAGGGTACCAATTATGAACAAAATCGAGAGATGTTAAATATTTAGTCCGCCATATTGCAGTCACAATAATGAACTATCTAAAATTAATTTTAGATTTGTAACTTGCACCTTCAAACCCCCCCCCCATGTAAATTTTGGATAAAATCGATAGATGTTGAATTTTAGGCCGCCATATTGAATTTTTTAAAAATAATTTTGGATTCTCCACATACCAATTTTGAAGAAAGTCGGACACCATATTATCAACGCCATCTTGGATTTTACTGAACCAATTTCAGTCGAAATAATATGGAACCACTGCAGCAACTTCCTGAATGTAATGCAAAATATTTTATTTAAATCGGTGCCTCCATTCCGGACTAATATATGTGCATAAATAAAAAATATATAGATGTAGAATTTAAAATCTCCTTCTTTTAGAAGTCGGTTAAAAATTAAAATATGTTATTGATTTAGATGGACAAATTTATCATTTTTTTTAATAATAAACTTTTACATGAAAATATTTTACATCTGGCAACGTCGCAACAAATATTTAGCTTTTTAAAATGTTAAAATATCAAAGAAGCTTACGAAATTTATTGTTGTTTTTTCGTCGAAAATACAAAAATATATTGCGTACAAAGTATTTTAACTAGAACTATCAATAGTAATTACGGTATTTTTTCAAGAAAACTGATCTTGAAGTTAACAGTATTTCTCGTTTTCTGAAAAAATAAGGAAAAATTGTGAAAATCCAAGGCTAGAATCATGTTCTACGACCTCGAGATAAGGATTATGTAGGAGAATTTTCACCAAAAAAAAGTTCTTTCCCTAGATTTTACTTAATCGAAATAATTACCAATGATTTGAATCGATTTTTACAAAAATTTTATTTCACTCAAATATTTTTGAATAAAATAATCTGGTTCAAACAATTTTAAAAATTTATTGTTTCACCTCTAATTTAGGAAAATATAGCTATAACAATCCATTGATCAAACATAAATAAATCAATTATAATTAATTTTCCATATTTTGTCAAAATATCCCTTTTTCGCGCAATGAATTTTCCACGGGGGTAATCGCCTGTTATGAAGGCGGAAACGAAAGATGCAGTGTGAACGAGCGCGCGAGCCGGCAGCGAATTTCTCGTGTGCTGCCTTCCCCCACCAGCGATGTTGTAAGCCACAGGTCATTCACCTCGCACAGTCCCGGCGAGCACAGCTACGTACTCACAACTCTCTTCGTACACGGTGTCCTTATTTTTCACAGTACTTATTTAACGTTTCCGAGCCCCCAAATAAGCCCGAATTGCAAGGAAATTTGTTCCTTAAGTGCCGCTGGGTAATTTCGATTCCGCGAATATGAAATCCGCGCGTTTCCGCGTCCGTCGTAGCATCGACAGTGAAATTCAGTTAAAAGTGAACTGATTAACTTTCAATGATTACAAAAAATAAACAATAACTGCTCGCCAACCTAGATTTATTGCAGGACAGTTTAATTACTTTAACTGCCGACCGTGTTTTTGTGCTTGTGATGTTTAATTGAAATTTTGGGGGTGACTTTTTGTTAAAAACATTTTAAATTTGAAACTGATTAATTTTACAGTGACGGATTTTCAAGTGGAGCCAACGACGTCAATCGATGATTCGCCTAAAAGCGAGATGGTATTTTATCTAAATCAGATAAAGTTCCTTGATCCTCCAAAAAAATGTAAGTAGATATTTAAACAAGCAAACATTTACTCATAATCACTGCTTCGAGTGTGAAAGTAATCTATAATGTTGGTAATAAGCTGAAAATATCCTAGAAAAATACTAGAGAACGTCTATGTCGATCTTGTCGTTTTTCATTGGATTGTATTTAGCGCTCGCAAAAGGTCATCGGCCCCTAGTAATGTAGGTCAGTGATGGTGGGCGGCGTTAACGTTTGCGCACTAGCTGGCCAAATGTCATTACAATCATTACATTGCCTCGAAAATAATATTTTCAAGGTATTTTCAGCATTAGCATAATTCAAAATGTTTGCTAGCAAGGTTTTTTAAAATTTATTATTTTAATAAACTTATATAATGAAACATGAAAAATAAGAATAGTTATATAATGGTGGCTTCAAAAACACATTAATTATTTTCAATTAAATTACTCTACGATAAAATAGGTTACTGATTTATTAGTTACATATTACACGTAGGGACAAAAATAGATTTACATATATCACATTTTCCAGGGTATATAGCTATACTGATTATTATTTAATTATGGATATCATGTAAACAGTATTACGATAGCTTTTCATTCCACCAAGAAGGAAAGTGGTTATTATAAGGAATAGCAGAAACACCGAGTTTTTCGTTGATTTTTTGCATTCCTCCTATTTTGGCGCCATAGAATAGGAACTTAAAAATTTTTTTGTCGGTCACATATAGTTTTTCCCAAAAAAAAATTTTTCACTTTCACATGGTATTTTTCTACCTATTTCTTTAAATTATGCCACTTTCCCTAATATGCAATTTCACATTTGGGAAAATAGCATATTTCTTTGAAGGTTGAAGAAAATGTTGAGGATTGACTAAAACATGGTTGTCGGACTTGCATTGTCTTTATTTTTATTTATTTTTATGACGTTTGTATAAACTGAATGTTTTATGTTAAGACTACGAGCTTATATAGGGACTGTGTCCATTGAAGCGCAAAGTTTCGCTTCACTGTACACACCTCAATGATTTGATGTTACAAAGTAGTGGTTGCTAAAGATTAGGTATCTCAACACTCTGTTACTGAAGATTCAATTATTGTTTTTATTGTAAGCTTTTTCTATAACTTTTCTTTTTTTCTTGTTGGATTCCATATATATTGCCGCAGCCTCAGACCATTTTATATGGTGTTGTTTGTCCCAGACGTGTTCTGCAATACTTCATCTCGATGTTTCCCCTTTTTGGTAATGAGTTTTATGTTCCTTATTTCTAACTTCTAGTAGTCGTTTGGTTTTTCCAATATACATTTCACCACACTCACATGGAACTTTGTAAACACATCCTTTCTTATCGGTTGTTATTGTTTAATGAGCTCTAAGTGTATTTCCTGATTTAAGAGCTGTTTTTATATCATAACTACTGGGAGTTCATCTTATTTTCTCCGAAGTTCCCTTAATCTACAGAATTGTGAAGAAGGAATTTTTTTCTTGCTGTTCAGTGTTCGTTATTCTAAAGTTATTTATAACATCGTCAATTCGTTTTAAAGGATAACCATTCTGTTGTAAATCGGATTTAATATTTGCTACCTCTTTTTCTAATGAATTGGCATTATTGCATATAGATATAGCGCGATTATAGAGGTTGCGTATAATTTCCCGTTTTGTTACAGAATGATTAGAACTATGATTAAGATATTGTCCAGTATGTGTTGTCTTCCTATATACTAAAGTTCTAATAGTTTCGTTTGAACGGTTCACCATGACATCTAGGAAGGGCAATTGATCATTTACCTCTTTTTCCATGGTAAACTTCATTGTAGGTCGAATGGTATTTAGATGTTTCAACAAATCATTAAGTTCTTGATCATTGCCCTTCCATACGATGAAGATATCATCGATATATCTCAACCAGACTTTCGGTTTGACTGTTGCCGTTTCTATGGCATAAGTTTCGAACCATTTCATATCTATATTGGCGACGACCGGAGAGATTGAAAAACCCATCGGAAGCCCGTCGTCCTGAGCGTCCTTTACCTTAAAGTAAGCACTACGCAAGCAACACTCCAGAAGGTCCATCACCCCGTCCAGTGGTAACGTGGTTCGATCTGATAAAGTAGCATCATTTGAAAGACTAGTTTTGATCACGTCTGGTGATTCCCCTAATGTATACTTTCCACATCAAAGCTTATTAGTCTGCCGTCTGGCTCTAGATTGATGCTACTAATAATGTTTACGAAATGTGTAGAATTTTTAACATATGTGTTTGTCTTACCTTCCAAAGGTTGTATGATTTCTTCAGTAAACCGAGTGTTGAGATATCTAATCCTTGGCAACCACTATTTTGTAACATCAAATCATTGAGGTGTGTACAGTGAAGCGAAACTTTGCACTTCAATAGACACAGTCTCTATATAAGCTCTTAATCTTAAGACAAAACATTCAATTTATACTTGATAACAATTAGAAATACAACCTAATTGAAAAGTCGTAAAAAAAAACAGTGCAAGCCGACAACCCTATTTTAGTCAAAATAACACATTTTGGATAAAACTGAATTCAAATTTGATTAAAACATTGCAGAAAACACTAAAAATTGAGCTGAAAGAAAAGGTGCAGGACTTTGAACATGACGGGAAAATTCGTTCATTATTGCCAGATTTCAAACGACCATCAAATTGAACTTGCTCTAATGGAAATTCACTTCATTTCCTCTTCTTCCTCAAAAGCGAATTTTAAGTAAGGGGCAGGTTAAATTTAAAAAGAGATTAACAGAAATAAAATATCGGTGATGTCATGGAATGGCAAGTCAGGTTGAAATTAGTGGAAATGTTCTGAAATTTGCTCGGCGTGAGTCAAATACCCCAAATATAAACATATGTGCCATGCATTTTTTAAATATAACAAATCTATACTTCCTCAAACTACGTATAAGAAGCCAGACAGACATGAAGCAAATTTCAGAAAAAAAAATAAGTAAAAAGTAGGCAAGAAAAAAAATTTTGTCTGTACCCTATCGTAATGCCCCTGATGTTAAGGGCATATAACTAACGAACATCCTAGGTGGTCTTCCAAGTATCGGGTTGAGCTTAGTTAAAGCCAATGGCGGTTTAGACCCTTGTCTTCCATCGTCCCTGCTCGGGCGCCATGTTGTAGTAATGCCCCTGATGTTAATGGCATATAACTAACGAACTATTGTTCGAACGTCAAAATGTTAGGATGTTTCGTTCCGGCATCGGTGATGGAATCATCAGTGGGATCCACCGATGCCTTTCCCAGGCATCCTTGTCATGCTTTCCACAACTTGGAACTCCTACTTAAGCAAAACTTGTCGGAGAACAACGGTGGGATGTTCTTACCACAACAACCCCATTGAAGGAAGAATCATTGGCGGAATTTTCAAATATGCAATTAAATATTTTGTATAACATTTAAATGAATGAATGAATGAATAAGAGTGATGATACTCGGTAAAGTTGCGTCCACTAATTTATGAGATATAAAATAAACTATTGAAAGTTTAAGCTCAGATGTTACAACATGCATTTCCATATAAATGTAATCTAGTGCGATGATATTTTGCAGGAACAGGCTGGTAACTAACTCAGAGACAGATGTAAAACGAAATTACAGAAATAACTCACACGGTCAGTAACTACTATGGAACAGTAATGTAAAATGTGTCCAACACTTACATGATCAGATTTTTTTTTCTGGTTATACTTTGATGAACCATTTATATAAACTTATTCATATTGTATAAACCTGGTTGGTACTTATTATTGTTCTAGAGAAACTTACCCTATAAGTACTTAAACAATACATAGTACATGTTCTTGTAGTAAGGATATTCTCTTTCCTTCCTAAATTAATGTTTGGCTAAATAGCCAAGGAATTCAGACAAACGCCGACCAAACAGAACATTTCCACCAATTTTAACCTTATGCATTCCATTGCGACGTTACCGATTCTGTGAATGTATTGCCAAAAATCATTTTATTCTGTATTTAAGACACAATTTTGGGACAAAAAGACCAAAGAGAATGAATTACTGAATTAACTTTATAATTTTGTGATCGTATGTAACATCCGGCAACATTGTTTATATTAATTTTTCTGCTGGATTTTTAATATTTTTTGCTATTTTTTACAAATTATTAAGAACAATTTTATGCAAAATATGCAATTGTGTTTTAGTAAAAGTAACAAAATATCAGTGTAAAAGGGAAAATATATTTTTTTGGAGGGAAAACATGTGCGACCGCCAAAAAACACAAATTCCTGTTCTATGATCCATAAATAGGGGGTATGCAAAATATCAGCGAAAAATTCTCAGTGTTTTGCTTCAAGTATTTCGAACAATTATCGGGAAAGTATTATGTAACTACGTTTGAGAGTAAAACTGTATTTTGCAAGTTTGCTAACGAATTTATAAATTTTACATAAATTTTTTATATTATTTTATCTATAAGGTTAAAAATATTCACCTTTGTACTTTATAATCGACATAGTATTAAAGTACTAGTTATTAATATGTGAATGTAGAATCTAGACTATTAGATCTCGTTATATCGATAGATTAAGATTTAGCAAGGTATAGTTTGAATTTACTATTCTTACAAAATAGTTAAATGAAACATGGAAAGCTAACATAAGTTATATTTTGGTGTAAGTTTTCTTCTGGCGATGAAAAAACGACTGAAAATGGAGCATTCGGATTATTATTTATTATCACATTAATGATTCACCCAAAATTATCATCGAAAGTTCAGTTCAAAGGCAAGGATTTCTTTTACACACGGTGGAAAATGTATTAGAGCCAACCCTGGATAGCACAATAAAATGTTTATGTTTCTTCGATAATTTTTTAAACATAAATTCGTTGTTTCAATAACTTACGGCGCAAGTACAAGCAAATGTTACAGGGTTTTATAAACAAATAAATTATATTTTATTCAGCTCGTGAAATGTAAAGGAATAGAAAATTTCATGGAACTAATATCAAAAGAATAAGAATTTCGTGAAGACCAAAAACGAAGATGGGTCTTAGCAAATGATAAGAAAACCCCTTGAAATATTTTCAACAATTATTTTGGACTGACAGAAAACGTATTATAATTTAAATACCCATTTTGTGTTTAACGCCCCAAAATTGAAGAAAAAAATATCTAACATTAAAAATTTAAGTCCCCAATATTATATGATTTTCATAAACACTCGCACCACATTGACTAATTTATTTAATTAAATTGTAAATTTCGCCGTTATTCACAAAAATATTTCTTTCGCGTCTTCCGCTCATCAACTAATTGTATATGTCCCTTGTCTTAAAATAAATGTTTAGAAAATATTTCTTGTACTACAAACATTTTTAAAAATGACATTTTAAGGCCACTTATAATTTTCAATTCATAATTTGTTATTTTAACGTCGAGCCTTTGTTAAACGTAATTTTAATCCCAAACAAATTAAACAATGAACAGAAAACAGGTTAAGTAAGGAATTAACCTTGAGATCTTAAAAATTTGATATTTGTTATCAAATTTAATTAAATTAATTAAAATTAATATATATATATATATATATATATATATATATATATATATATATATATAAATATATATATATATATATATATATATATATATATATATATATATATATATTCTCGATTGTGCAGACTTAGATTGTTAGTAAATATTACTCTTGTATTAAAAAGTGAGGAGAACTCCAAGACAATGGAAAAGCTTCGGATCCGGAAAATGACGACAGCGCTATTTCGTCGTGATTTTTTTCAGGCCATTGCATCCGGTATCAATTTGGCCCTATATGCAACATTTTTAGTGGATGCTGCTCTTGTTGCTCTTGTGTTATTGAGTGATCCATTGGAATGTCGCTATTCGTATCGTATCTGCTATTGTTTTATTTTAAAAGGCAGAAGATAGGGCATGATTACGAGATGATGGATTGTACCGGATAAAATGGCCTGATGAATAAGAACGAAACAGCGCTGTCGTCATTTTCCGGACACAGAGTTTCTCTATTGTCTTGGATTTCCACGCAGTTTTTAATACTAGACTAATGTTTACTAATCTATATCCGCACAGCCGAAAATTTTTTGAAATTTCAGGAACGATATCTTATCCCTTCGGTATATATATATATATATATATATATATATATATATATATATATATATATATATATATATATATATATATATATTATTTCTAATTTTTAATAACACAATATCCGCTGGCAATATTAAAATCACCATTGCTGCTGATATGTGCATATTGGTTTCTTAAATACCACACCTTCTATCCTATATTGTTTGTCAAATATTTTTACATACAAGTTAAATTTTGTTAATTTGTAGTTATCGTAGCACTTTTTGGTTCTCGTATTATATACTTTTAAAAATAACCTTAAATTTAATGTACGTTCCTTAATCAAATTTAATGATTTTGTACCTTAAATCATGAATAAGTTACATGTACTTTGAAATTAAAGCTTTCTACATTAAATTTAATTGATTGTTACCTTAAATTTCAATAAAGTAACTGAAAACATACCAAATTTAATGTGTAATTACATTAGATTTTATGTAAAAATTATTAAAATTAATGCATTAACATTAAATGCATTTATTAAACTGTTTATGAAATTTGCTTCCAGCACATTACCTAAAAATTAGTGTGGAGTTATTTTATCGTGTAACTAGCAATATTCAAATGCCGGATCTGTTGGGAAAAAATGTTATTTTCTCCAGTTTTCGACGTGCATTCACGTTAAGCACAGAAATTTGCTCGCATCATTCTTAAGAAAAATATTTAAAATATAATCATTATATATACAACACCCAAAATACGAACAAAAAACTACCTGACGAAATGTAAACAATAAACTTTGGTTTAATCCAATAGAAATCCGCATAGAAATAAGGAACACCTTTCAACATTAATTTTTAATTTCTCTCAGTGTATTAACGGGTCGCGAGAGAAGCAAGGTCATGAAATTTGATATTGGCAAGATGAAATGATCTGTGATATATGTTTAATTAAAATTAAACTGATGCTTTTGTAAAATAAAATCAAGAATAAAAAATGTTACAAATACAGGAGAAGAATAAAAAAGTACTGACAATTTTTTACAAGAAGTCTAAAAAAAGGAAAAGTTGTTCCAGAAGTTTGTACCATGAAAAAATTACGTTCAACTATTGTTTTCTTATTTAATTTAATTTTAAAAAATTGAATATTTTAATATTATAAATGCTATTCCACAGTAAAAGGAATTTATTTTTCCTTAATCCTTTTAAAAAAACAACTCTCATATACATTGAAAATGTAGCGGTTTAATCCTGTTCTATTCGTGATTTAAATATCATCATCAAATTCCAAGACATTATTTATCCTTGTGATTCTTGGTGTATGACTAAGTCACAACTCATACATTATTTTATATTAATTAAGAATTATCAAAACCATAAGGTTAACAATTCACAATACCAAAAAATTACTTAGTCAATTTGAAATCATCAAGATGAATTTCAAGGTAAAAATCTATATATATATATATATATATATATATATATATATATATATATATATATATAGGAATTAATTTTTTTTGAACCATTAAATATATTTTCAGTTGGTTATTTTCTTGGGAATATGTTTCATTTTTATATTGAAACTACATATATAAAGTAATCATACTTATTGTATATATATTTTTATTTTTCAGGACGTTTCGATTCTTTCGAATCTTTTTCAACGGAGGGTTTCGACGGATTCTACAAAAATGTACATTTTTAATATTATTATATATGGAATAAGAGGGTAAAAACTTACCATTAAGAACAAAGATTTTTGTTTTAAACAAAAATTAATTACATCACAAACCAATTATAATCACACACTCTTTTGAATATTAACTTTTCAAAAGTATTTTTAAAAGTCCAGCTAGAAGAATGGACACTACATTTTTAACCCTATAACTGTCTTGACTTGACTGAATGTAGAACCCAGTTGGTGTATGTTTTAGGTACTTTAAGTGGCGTAAAAAGTTTAGGTCTTTTAATTGAAGTGATATCTTTCTAAAATTCTTTCTAAAATTGAATCACGATATTTTTTTAGAAAGATATCACTTCAATTAAAAGACCCAAACTTTTTACGCCACTTAAAATACCTAAAACATACACCATCTGGGTTCCACATTCAGTCAAGTCAAGGTAGTTATAGGGTTAAAAATGTAGTGTCCATTCTTCTAGCTGGACTTTTAAAAATACTTTTGAAAAGCTAATATACAAAAGAGTGTGTGATTATAATTGGTTTGTGATGTAATTAATTTTTGTTTAAAACAAAAATCTCTGTTCTTAATGGTAAGTTTTTAACCTCTTATTCCATATATAATAATATTAAAAATGTACATTTTTGTAGCATCCGCCGAAACCCTCAGTTGAAAAAAATTCGAAAGAATCGAAACGTCCTGAAAAATAAAAATATATATACAATAAGTATGACTACTTTATATATGTAGTTTCAATATAAAAATGAACCATATTCCCAAGAAAATAACCAACTAAATATATATACATATATATATATATATATATATATATATATATATATATATATATATATATATATATATATATATATATATATATAAAAGGTGGGCCATAGGTTGTTTTTTTTTAAGTTAAAATTAAACATATATTAAATAACTAAATTCGTGAATCTATATTGAAAATGAAAGGTGTCTCTGTGGCAATTATGTATGAAGAACAATATCGTTCATATGACCACCACAGCTCCCATAGCAGGTTTGCATTCGAACATAAAAATTTTCGATGACTTTTTCCAGTAATAGGAGTTCAATGGACTCTATTTCATGTTGAATGTTGCATTGGGGGTCTTGAATTGTTCATGGGGCATTGGCATAAACTTTACTTTTCAAAAAAAAAAATACTCCAAAGTTGTCGATCACGTGATCTTGTAGGCCAATTAACATCAGAATTACGGGAAATTAAACTTTCGTCAAATTTCGATCTCAAAAAATCCATTGTTTCGCGTGTCCAATTTTGGCCAAAAATAGTCCGTCAGCATGTCCCGATAACGCTCAGAATTCACTCTAACGGCCTTTTCACGTTAATCTTCGAAAAAAAAGGGTTCAATGACTCCGCCAGCCCATAATCCGTACCAAACAGTAACCTTTTCGGCATGGAGTGGTTCCTCATGAATCATGTGAGGAGTTTCCTAGTACCAAATACGACAGTTTTGTTTATGAATATGTTCATTCAAATAAGAATAAACTTCATCGGAGAAAATTATTTTGGATGAAAAACCCTCTTCTGTCTCAAGCATCCAATTGATGAAAGTATGGCGTTGGTGATGGTCTTGTGGCTTCAGTTCTTGCGTTAATTGAATTTTGTGTGGATGCAAATGAAGATCAACACGCAAAATGCGACGTAAAGTGGTTCGGGGAATCTTTAATTCATGTGAACGATGCCTGGTTGACGTTGATGGCATTTCACTAACACTTTCATTTACCACGGCAATGTCTTGACGATTACGAACTGACTAAGCATATTGGTTTGCTCTACGATCTTCTACCGAGCCAGTTTCCTTTGAACAATTTTACAAATTCCGGATTCTGTAGGATGACGACTTTTTACTTAACATATGTCAGAACATAACGTCATGTTATGTTTTTTAAAAAAGAAACCAAGAGATGACCCACTCTTTATATATATATATATATATATATATATATATATATATATATATATATATATATATATATATATATATGTTTCTAAATCCAACCTAAAATACGTAATTTTATAAAAAGAGATTAATTAATTTTTTTCTATTCCGAATCGATTTATAATTTTCTTACTGCATTGTAAGCTTAAGATAAATAATTTTAATAAGTATTTGTTTTATATTTTCTGTAACAGGTCAATGACCGACAAATGTGTTGTGAGGCGTATAAAGATATGTAAAAATATCTGGTAATACCAAGATTCAATTATTATAAAGATAACATATTTTTGTTAAAATCCTTAAACTTGGCAATTTTTATCATGAACTTGGAACCATTTGTCCGTTATCGCTAATTATAAAAATACCTCAGAATGTTTTTGTCTACCTACTTACTTTAAATTATTTATCAACCACGTAACAGAAATTAATATACAAAAGAGCAATGACCCTTAGATTAGTTTTCTTTTATATATAAAAAAAATTACGTAGTTAACTATGATAAATTCAATTAGTTTTGTTTCGGCGGATACTAGACTCTACTTTTCAACTTGAAAAACACTTCCGGAACCATAACAAGACTTGAAATGGGTGGGACTAAATAAATTGGCTGTTTCGGCAAAAGTTATAAAGTTTACATCACTGCGCTTTGTCTTTACTAAGTTTTCGGAAAAATTATTAATCCTTACAAAAAGTTTGGAATCTACGGTGATAATTACTCAGCCAAAAGTTGGGATTTGGATCATGAATCGGAGAAAAAACAATTTTATTCCCTTTGTTGACGTTTTGTTTTATTTTGAAGCATTTTCAAGGTAGACAAAGCAGTTTTCTAAAAAAACTAAAATTAAAATCAAATATACAAATATAAATACAGGACTGTAAAATTAAACAGATGATAGCACACACGAAATAACAACACACTACTTCCGTAACCACGAAAAAACAGTACCTTTCTTCGTAGCGACGGAGGTATTCTGTTTTCATATCCTCTGTTTAATGTTGTTGTGGAAAAGATCTGTATCTATGTTTTTGTCTTTGATTTTAATTTTAACTCAGGAACTGCTTTCCCGAGCTTTGAAAACGATTTAAAATAAAATGAAACTTCGGTAGTTTTTTTCTTCATAATCCAAATTCCAACCCATATTAGCTGAATAAAATGATTAATATTTAAAGAATGTTTAATAGAAATTATTCCAGACTTAAGAAAACAAAATGAAAGTAAAAAATCAATGTCAGGAAAAATTTCAGCTTAGGCCGGTAACAGAGATCTTCAAGGATCATTGCTGAAATGTATTTTTAAAATATTTTATAGTGTAATAGCCTCTCTGTTATAAAATGTTTATTTTATAAAACATGTCTTATCAAATGTTTAGGGAGCTGCCTATATTCGATAAAAGATATGATATTTGATACATGGCGATTAGTAAATTTTCTTGGACTTTGGAGACTACGGAATTCCTAATTTCAGAGTACAAAGCGGACGAATTACTATATAATAGTGATAATTAAAGTAATAAAAATAGAAACAAACAGATCGTAGAAACATCGTATATAGTGTAACATCTTTATAAAGTTTAATAATAAAAAAAAATGAAATCTAATTTATTTATCAATCAACGTAATTTATACATTACAAAAACAAAAATTTTAAATTATCTCGACACCTGCAGCGTTCAGTAGTAATTAATTAAAAAGTATGTCGTCATATAATAACTATTTTGCAGATTACAGCGAGCTTAAAAATTAGGACACAAATTTAAAAGAATCTTCATTTTCTCCTAAATATTTTTTGTAGCTCCAAGGATCTTCACTTAGCAGATCTTGAATTAAACTTTAAAAAATTCATTTTAACCTTTCGGGGCTCGCATGCAGACTTCCACTTTGCTGAGGAATTTTTCTGTCTTTTATTTTAAAATCCGTCACTGTATCTTTAAGTACCGCTGAGTATCTTTCGGTCACAGTGTCCTCGATAAATAGTCTTTAAGTGACTGTTGATTAGTTAGTTTGTTTGGGCTATTTTTGCATTTGCGGACTCTGAGTCCACGTGTGAGCGTTTGCTTTATAATAATTTTTTTTTGCTTTCCGTTATTTTCTATACTCAAAAAAACAAAGGTAAGTTTTTAGCTTTTATTTTTTATTAATTATATTTTCTTAAATTCAAAATTATAAACATTTAAAATTGATTTTGCAGTTACTTACAGGTGGCGTGCTCTCGGGAAAAAGAACAGGTTCGTTTGAACCATCTTATGATGCAATGTTTGGAAGAAGATAATGTGGAACCAGTATGATGACCATGAAGAGCCTGGGGAAGAGGACAACTTAGAAAAGTTGGATTTAAGTGGTGACACAGAGCAAGAAATTTCGAACTCAGAGGAAACATATAGAAAAACAGCCTTTATTGGAAAAGATGGCAGAATGTGAAAACTAGTGCAATAAATTTAATAAAACATGTTCCAGGAGTAAAAGGAGCTGCAAAAAATTTAAAAACAGAAATTAAAATTTGGAAGTGTTTTTTTTTCAAATGAATTAGTAGACTTGATCATTCTATATACAAATAAACACATTCAGCCAACTAGGGTAAACTACCAGTGTGAAAGAGACGCAAAAGATACAGACGTATTGGAAATTTAAGCATTTATTGGACTGATGTATTTAGCCGGGGTATTAAAATCGAGTCGTCTAAATGTAGATGAGTTTTGGAACAAAAATGGTACAGGAGTGGAATTATTTAGGCCGACTATGTCTTAGTGTAGATTTCGATTCCTTTTGGAACATTTGAGATTCGACGATTTGGTAACTAGAGGGGAAAGCAAGCGAACGGACAAGCTAGCCTCCATTAGAGAAGTATTTGAGAATGTGATTAATAATTTTAAAACAGTGTACACACCATTCGATTTTGTAACAATTGAAGAAAAGTTAGATGGTTTCCGAGGGCGATGTAGTTTTAAGCAATATGTTCGTAGTAAACCTAATAAATATGGGATAAAAATATTTGCTATGGCCTATTGAAAGACGTTCTATACTAGTAATATGGAGGTTTATGAGGCGAATAACTTAATGGGCCATTTAAATGCAGCAATTCATCATTTGCAGTAGTGCAAAGATTATGTCAACCAACAAAAGGGACCAGTCGTAAGAATTTACAACTGGTTTACCAATATGGAGTTACTGAATTCCCTTCACAGAGATTTTAAGCTGACTATTTTGATACGGTGAGAAAAAATATGAAATAATTATCTCTACAATTTTCTGCTCCAGTAGGCCGTCCAGTTTCATCAAGTATGTTTGCCTTACGAAAACTTGTACACTCGTTTCTTATGTCATATTTTCTTCCTTACTAAATGTGTCTGGTATAAATTCATTTGTAATATTTTCTATGAATAACTCTACTAATCAACGAACAACAGTTTTTTACAAACTTTATCTTTTCAGTTAGTCGAAGAACATATTCGCCGACGTGTCACTCAATTTATTCCCAGAGTTATGCAAGCAAGAATAGGAGAAATTTTTGGAATAGACACACCTATGCCTGAGTCAGTACCTGCGGGTTAGCGGGAACGTTGTTCGTATTGCGACCGAAAAAAAAATAGACTTATCCGTTTTTATTGTATTTACTGCCATAAACTTTTGTGTTTGGAACATTCCATCATGCTATGTCATGAATGTCACCAAGAATAAAAGTTTTTTATTATTTTATTTTGTGTAGCTTAAGTCTGAATTTATCTCAGTTTTTTAGAGACTAATCTTATGTTAACGTTGTAAAACTACGTCTTTTATAAATAAACATGGTATTTAAACTCAATATATTTTTTTCATTTTTTTTTGGGTTAAAACATGGGAACTTAAAAAAAAGTTTATGAATGCGGACTGTGAGTCCACACCCGAGTTTTTGATCTCAAAAATAGGCGCAAGCGTCGAAAGGTTAAATCGCGTCTCAACCCATGGTTTTACCCACATTCGTCGTTTTTTTGTTTTTAACCGACTTCTAAAAGAAGGAGGTTCTCAATTCGTCTACTATGTATTTTTTTAATGTATCTACACCGATTACTCCGGAACGGCGGCACCGATTTGAATGAAATTTTTTACGTTATATTCAGGAAGTTGCTATGGTAGTCCCATATTTTTTTGGAAGAAATTGGTGTAGTAAAATCCAAGATGGCGCTGACAATATGGTGGACGAAAAAATCAATTTTGTCCAATTTTCTCCAAAATGGTATGGAGGAGTTTTCAGGGTTGCACATAACGAATCAGAATTTATTTTTAAAAAATTTAATATGGCGTATCCAATATGGCGGATAAAAAATTAATTTTGTCCGATTTTTTTTCAAAATTGATATGGAGAGTTTTTGGGATCGCACATTCCGAATCTAAAATTTAGCGGATTCAATATGGCGTCCTGAGAATTTTGCATTCTTCGATTTTCTCCAAAACTGAGATAGGGGCTTCTTGAGAGTGTAAATTATGAATTTAAAATTATTTTTCAGGATCCAATATGGCGAATCCAGTATAGGACTAAAAATTTTACATTTTTTTGTTCAAAGATGGGAATGAATCGTTTTTGAGGATGTAAATAGAGAAATATAAAATTATTTTAAGAAAATCTAATATGTCAGATGCAATATGAAGGTCTAGAAATTTTAAATTTCAGGATTTTATTCAAAATTGGTATTAGAGGGCTTTGAAGGGTTTAGATTTAGATTAGATTAAGATGTTAAAATTATTTTTTTGCAATTCAATATGGTGGATCCAATATGGTGGGTTGAAAATTTTACCTTATTCGCATTTTTTCAGATTTGGTATTAGGGGGTTTTCGGAGTCATGTATTACGAATATGAAGTTAATTTTTTACAGCTATGAGATTGATAAGACACTAATTAGGGACTGAAAATTTTGTATTTTCCGATTTTGTCAAAAATTGATAATGCGGGGTTCTTGGGGCATATACAAACTCAATATGTAGTATAAAATATATCGGGCTAAGAAATTTACGTCTCAAGTTCTTTAAATATCGATATTGGAAGGTTTTGGAGCCTGAATTACCAATTTAAAATTAATTTGAAATTTGAGATAGTGGATTTACTATGACAGGCTAAATATTTGTTCGACACAATTTCACTGGCATTTGGAGAACTCTACGAATCAAAGAATTTTTAGTGGTTCATTGTAGTAGTAATTTACAACTTTGGATAAAATGGGTACTTTTTTGCCACCTTAGAGTCATTGCGAGGTACACTAATCTCGATTAATACTTAGTTCAAATAATTTATGGATGTCATAATGAATTCAAAACTAAAAATCGAAAAATAAAATTATTATAAAAAAAATTGAACCGACATATTTTGCTGAGTATGTGTTATTAATGCTATAGTCACAATGTGTTTATTGCTAAAATAAGCTTAAAAATTGAACCGACTTCTAAAAGTGCGCTAAAAAGTGAAAAATAACTATAAATTTTTATATGAAATTGAAATTTTTGAAGTCAGCGCCAAATTATTTCGAAATGAAATAAATAACTACTAATTTATACAAATTAAATAAGAAAGCAATTAGAAATAAAGTATTTTAAATATGTTTATGCGAATCACATTTAGGTAGATTTTAGTTTGGCGCCGACTTCAAAAATTTCAATTTCATATAAAAATTTATAGTTATTTTTCACTTTTTAGTGCGCTTTTAGAAGTCGGTTCAATTTTTAAGTTTTTTTTAGCAATAAACACATTGTTACTATAGCATTAATAGCACATACTCAGCAAAATATGTCCATTTTCCATTTTAGATGTTTTTTTCTGGGACATTTCAGAAAACCTAAAAAAGATTTAAAAGACTGAACGTCAAAGGAAAAGTAATAAAATATTTTATAGAAGATTTTTGTCAAAGATCTCTGATAGTGTAATACCGGCCTTAAAAATGAACTTGGAAAAGAAACAGTACTTATAAATGTTTTATAAAACATGACTTTCCAACAAAGATGGATATATATTTTCTATTGTATCTTGTTTTTAGTTAAAAATCCTGAAAACTTTCAAACTTATGTAATTTTAAAATTATGGAAGTAATAACACAATAAAAAGCGTATAATTCTGTAAAATTGTTTAATAACTAACCCAATGAAATCAAGATCAACAAGCAACATAAGGACTATTTTTAGACCCGAATAATTTAACTATATTTTTTTAGTGGCAGGGTAACTCCACTAGTAATGGAGAGTGTATCAGTAATAGCCTTAAAATAAGAACAAGATTTAAAAAATGAATATAGCGGTGTCATCTTTAAGGTCATGCAGGTGTTAGCTGCGAATTTTTACGTTAATAACTTGATAGTAGCCCTCGTCTTCGAATATGTGAAATTAAAAAGCAATTTATGTCATGATTACCTTTGATTCGTGTAGGAATCTTACTCCTGCATTTAAGGTAAGAGAAAGCAATTTTATAAATAAATGTATGTAAAATTAAATGTGTGTGCTATCCATACTGCTGCGATTTTCATTTAATAACTAGTGTCAATTACAGGTAATTATTAGTATTTCTAGTGTTTTCAAAGTCCAAGAGAAAGATAAGAAATCTTTTTTTTTTGTTCTATCCGAAAAAGGAAAAAATTGGAGACAGAAGAAAAAATAAACTGAATAGCCAAAAAATTACAAACATAAAATAAAAAAAAATCAAAATGAAAAGAAGAAAATGGAGATGAAACTGTTAATTCAACTGTGCTTACTGATATCTCTTAATTAGATTCTGAGGATTTTTTCAGATTTGAACTATGCAGTGTATTATGACAAACAGCTTTTTATAGAAATCGCATCTATTGATTTTGAACAAAAAAACTATTCAACCATCAAATTTTTAAAGAAAATTACAGAAAATTATTTTATATAGCCACAGAATCATTGATGATGCTGTAATATACCGCACATTCTATTTCAATAGATTTGATTGATAACAATCCATTTCTAACAAATAATAATATATTAAAGACAATTATATCTACCTATACCTAGAACATTTTAATCAAAAAAGTAGTTTTAATTTTACTCCATATTAGTTCATAATGTTTTCAATGTTTTGTTAGATTTTAATTTTGGTTCACACAAAGCTATTTTACACAAATCCCTATTTTTTTTAAACAATTTTGAAGTATTTATTACTGGTATATCTAGATGCCAAACACTGTTTTTTTTTCTTAATTTATTGTTGTAAATTACGGCTGTTTTTAAAGCAAATTAAATAAAATTTAGGATCAATATATTTTTTTACAATAAATTTTGATTATGCAGGTCTGCCTTAAAGTCACAGAATTAAGATCTGCGTTCTATTTTTTTTATAAGTACATACAATACTTAAATATATTTAAATAATTACTTCCTTGTAATGTCAATTATTGGTACATTTACCCTACTTTTACTCTTTTCCCATTGGATCGATCATGGTAATTTTTTCTCTAGTTTTTTTATTGACTTTCTAATGAATGTATTCTGCTTTAATCTAAACATTATTTCATTCCAGTCTATGACGTATGTATTTATAAAAAACTGTTAAAATCATTTTAGAGCAAATCGCTTTGTCGATTTTTTGCAATCTACGGAGTATCTTTATTTTAAGAATTAAAAGAGAAAGGAAGAATAATTGACTGTAACAGTTCCTAAAAAACTGCATATGTTAAGATTGTCACAGGTGATTGCACTGTTAAAAAAGGACCCTAGTATAAATGCCGTGTAGATGGAAAATCTTTATAGAAACAAAGCTCAAAAATGAACAGTTTTTGGAATATGGGAGATTAAATCAGGGATCGTCTTCTGGAGATCTCAAATCTTACAATTGAGTACAAAATGCGATGCAGAATAAAAGTCTCCATGGGTTCGAAGATGATAACGAACAATTTTCTAGATATGTGGGTTTAATTCGTAAAGATGTCTAGAGAAAGACGTCTAATAATGTATATCTCGAAAACGGTTAGTTTTTGAATTCGATCCCATATAGAGTTTTAATCTACATCATATCTTCTACTCAATCTCAAGGTTTGAAGTTTACAGAGAACGAGCACTATATTTTGGCCATAATTTTCGCACTTTGTTCCTTCATATCTCGAAAATAATTCACTTTCGAGCTCTATGCCCATTCATATACAGATTAACATCACATTTACTACTCAACCCGAAAGTTTGAGCCAAATGTATAGAAATATTTTTTCCATAAGGTTTGTGCTGGTTAAGGCTGTTAAGGCCTTTTTTCTCATTTATGGGTGCCCACCCTGGGTTTTAGAAGAAATATACCTCGTCTATGCTGTGACACATCAGCTGATTTCAGGGGCTTTTTACTAAAGTTTTAATTTCTAATACTTTTTTTGTTTTATACTTTTGATTTTTTTGACATTATGAAGATGCCGTAACGCATTGGCGAACTATTTGTTTTCTGTCTGTATTTTTGATCTGTCTTAAAAAACTACTAAGTAATGTTAACCTGCCCTTCTTGAAGAGGTTTCTCTTCAAGTTAGACAAGAATTATTGTTTATGCATGATGGCGCTCCAGCACATTTCAGTATCAGTGTACGCAGTCACTTAGAGGCAGTGTATCCTAATCGTTAGATAGATCAAGGAGACACTCAACACTGGCCTGCTCGATCTCAGGATCTAAATCTTTTGGATTTCTGAATCTGAAGTTTCCTTAGATCTATGGTTTATGCATCTCCTGTTGAAAATGTTCTTAGGTATTACTCTTGCCCTGCAAGAGGAGCCATGAACTTTCATACGAAAACTTGCTCTTTTATATAATAAAATCGAAAGATCCATTACAGGAATTCTCAAAGAAAATAATCTGCACCCTTGTATGAAATAACGTTGCTTTAGGAACAGAAGATGGTCCTAACAGACATATGCAATTTTTATCAAAAAATAATGGACACCGTAGACCTACAACTGATTTTGTAAATTATTTTGTTTTCTAATATGGCAACATTCCGTCTTAAATACTTACAGCCAGATTCACTAAGAAGATTTAAGAGTTAAACCAGATCTAGTTGCCATGAAATTTAAATCAATCGCAAAAATAAAAGTTAATCGTAAAAGATAACATTTCTTCTTTATTTATTGTTGTAATACTGGCATTAAACCTATTTTCATAAAATTTAAGTACCGATTTCGACAAATATAGTTAAACCAAGGGTTTCGTAACCAACATTCAGATTATGTTTGTAAAACATCTGGCCTTGAAAACTCCTGGTGACCACTTGATGTTATCATCCACTGTGAAATTAGGCCTTAGATTTCAATCTTCGGAGCAGTTTAAAGGCTGTAGTCTTTAGTACAGAGCAAAACTCTTTAGAAGACCTTGAAGACAGCATTTCAAATGCAGTGCATGATATTCCTCTTCAACATTTGTAGAACGTGCTTTCCCAGTTTTCAAAAAGGCTTGGACACTGTCACATGACCAGGAAAATAATTAGAACATTTAATTAAATCGTTCTTAATTTAAAATATTATTAGCTATTATTTTTCTATTAAAAGAGTTTTCATTCTTAGACATTTAATTGTTAATATTTTCGAAACATTTGAATATACCCACAGAGTATGATATACAAAAGATATGCTAAATTTGTTAGAGATTTAAATTAACTGATAACATACAAGATGCTCTATTTAAAAAAATATACGTGATGTTGCCATTTGACACTTGTTGACGTCACAAGCATAGAGAATGCACAGTTAAATAGAAGAATTGCTTTCTTCTCGTGGTTAATTAACCATTCCGGAACATATACCCAACCCTGTGAATATATAGTGCTCGCGAAAAAGTCTGCACTATATGAAAATATTTTTTTATTTCTTCACTGTTTTAAAAAGTTAGTTTTGTGGTATGTGTTTGTTTAATTAAAAACCGGGAAATAACCTAAAATATTTGTCATGTCGCCTTCGATTCAATCTACAAATGTCATTTAAAAATTGCAAACATCTGAAAAAGGTATAATGTGTGAAATGATAATAACAAGATAAACAAATGTCATAAGAAAGTGTTACGGGTATTTCTATGAATAATTTAAATCCAAAGTTCCATAGAAATTTTTTTTCTTTTATTTTTCTTCTCTTATTTTGGCGAAAAAACACTGAATTTTTGTATATATCTTGAATTACACAAAACTGACATTTATTCAGTCAATTGTGTCGTAGAAAACTTAAATTTTATCATTGTTTCCTGAGAGTTAATTGAATTTTAAGAACAGGCATAATATTTACTAACTTTTAGAAATTTTAAAGAAAATTTTAATAAAGAAGGACATTTAGGTACATTAAATATATTAAAATAAATTAGTGATATTTTCTAGCTTTTTCGCTCTGCGAGATAAATATTTTTAGGTTATGAAAATATAAAAATAATTCAAGAATGTCCTGCACTTTTCTTTTATGAAATCTTTTGTTTTAAAAATGTATTTTCAAAAAACAAATACAATTTGCTCTTTGTTTGCATGGTAGTAAAAAATGATTTCGATTACTTCAATCCGCAAATGTCATCTAATAATTTCAAACACCCGAATATATTATTATTTGTTCAAATATAAGCAAATGTCATAGAAGGAAGTTATTTATATTTCTATGGATATTCTAAATCCGAATTTTGGTATACTTTTAATATTTATTTTTTTTTTGCTATTTTACCAAAAATACACCGTGCTTTTCAATGTAATTTTGTCTCGAATTTGAGATAAAAACCAATACAACCATGGAATCAAACTTTATTTATCTTTTATAACGGTGTATATTTTTTTATATAAAAGATATTGCTGTGACAATTGAGGGTCTTTCTTAGACCATTTTCAAATTTTTGTATAACTAAAATGTTTATTTATCAGGTATAATCCGTTCATGTGAACTTTATTACAAGTTATGTATTCCCCTTTTCCTTAAAATTTGTCTTAAAATTTCTTAGAGTTAATAAATATTATGCTTATTCCTAAGCTTTAATAAATTCACAAGATGGTTTACAAAACAATTTCAAATTTTAAGCTTTCCATAACAAAAAACTAAACAGCGTCAGTTTGGTGTAACTTCTTTATATAATTTTTATATTTTAAACCCATTTTCGCCGAATAGTATAAGGAAACTTGATTACGTAAAATGAAATTAATTTTTCGTCTTTTTTACGTTATGTTACCGGTTTTTACCTGAAATTCGAGAGAAGTATACACTGAAAAAAATACATGTATTTTTGGCAAAATATGAGAAAAAACTAGACATAAAAATTTTTGTATCAAACTTTGGATTTAGAATATTTATAGAAAAACAGTGACATTTGAGAATTGAAGCTAATGCAATCTGTCAATGCGTTATCTTTTAGTTTATAATTATGCAAAAGCCAACTACAAAAATATATTTTTTTTAAAGGGAAAGAAAAAATTTCCGCTGGCACATATATATGGATACCATTTTAAAATTTGTCACTTTTTAACCCCTAGCAATATGTAAATTTTGTTTCGGTATTCAAATAACAATAATTGGACAGCCTATAATGTTACATGCAAAGCCTGTGTATTTTGCATAAATTAAGTGACCCTACAAATACCGATGTGGGGCCTCCAATAGAAAAGCTCTAAGAAGTACGCATGCATGCCGCAGCTAGAGTTTATTGTACAGCTTGATGGTGACCTAATTTTTCGATATTTTTGTGCAGATAAACATTTTAAGGGAGTTTATACGCTACAAATATTAGATGTTATAAATTAGCATCCTAGAAATAAAAATAAAAATTTAATATTCCCAAAAAATTTTTTATTTCAGATCAACAATTGAAAAAGCGATTTTGAAAATATATTTTAGGGAATGTATAACGTGAATTAACACCTACTTTATTTTAAACTTATTTTTTCGTTAAATAAACAATAAATAGAAGCTATTTTAATTTCAAAACTGCTAATGTTTTTACTGTACGGTTTGTTCCTTATATTTTGACTGTACAAGGTTGTTCCTTATATTTTTTCTAAATCTTAAGAATATGTTATTGGAAAAAACAAATGTTTGTTAATGAAGAATACTAGTCATATTATAATATTAAATCAAGTTAGCTATGAGAAAATATAGGCTCTAATGACGGTAAAATAATTGTATTAAAAATAACTCGTTAGAAATCAAATAATTTCTTTGAACACATTTTTTAAAAACCTCAAATAAAAACATAAATAAACATGTTTCCTCCTATAATAAAACCACCAGGGCTTATCAAAATATAAGGAACAACCCTGTACATATATTGACTTTGTGTTTTTGAAGATTATTTTAAAGAAGAAGGCATCCTATTAAACAACACTGAAAATATCTCCACACTGATACATAATACCACGAAGAAAGAAACACCTAAAATAGTTTTAGTATTTATACATGGACAACACAACAACAAAAGACTTATTTTTATTTCAAGGAATTTTCATTATTAATAATTTAAATTGTTGAATTTGACTGAAGAATTATTACCAATATATTTTCCTTTAAAATAACTCGACTCGATAATGAAGTTTTATTATAAATTTTGGATCTGTATAAGAATCTGTTTTTAAATTTTCAAAATATTTCATTGTTTTCTTAGGTTTAATCACTGTACAGTTGGTTACATCTTAGTACACGAACGAATATCGCATATTCAGCAAATGTATTAAGAATTACTATAATTGATCTCCAGATATTTTAGATTGCATTAAATTTTTACATTTTAAGTGGGATAATATTAGCTTTTTAAAAGTCATGATGTTATCTGTTATATATTTGGAAATTTCATATGTACTTTGAAACACTGGCTAACAAGTTTCGTCGTTTGTCCCGAATTCCAGGATTTCTGGTCCGTGTATATACGTAATTAACGAAGAGCACAGAGATACCGCATCTTTTTTAGCTAATATTGAATAAAATCTGTACGTATATATTATATATGAGAATGTCAAACTGATATTATAGTCTACATGGGAAATTCTGTTGGCCAACAATATTGCGAAAACTTTCTTTTCTTTTTGTTCGGAAATATTAACAAACTAAATGGTCACAATATCCTAATGCATTTCGATTGAATGTGTAATAATGATTATTAATGTGACTTAATAGTGTGAACTGTATCGTAATATTTGCTATTAAAATATTCAAATGATACAAAACTTGTAGAAAAAATTTACAACTTTAATTTAAAATCAAAAATGCTACTGATATTAAATGGCCACTTAACATCACTGTAATAGAGATGGCTAGGGAAAATAACGTAACGTATCCATACCTCCGCCCACAACCCACAAGCTCCAGCCACAAGATAAAACTTTTATGGAACCGTTAAAAATCTGCTACAATAAAAAAATACGATTCTGAATCAAAAACAATAACAGACTACTAAGCCCTTTTGATTTTGTGGAGCTTCTCCGTAATGCTTACCTGCAAGTACAAATAGGCGAGATTGCAGCGCCACAGGACTCTGGCCATTAAATAAATACTTATTAAGCGATTCAAACTTTATTACTGCAGAACAAGATGTTGTGAAAAATTGTTGTATAAATGGTACTTCAACAAAATCAACATCTTTCTCTTATGACGGACCATCAAATACCAATCCCAGATCCACTTGTTCGTAACGATTAGATTGAAATATCAGTTTCTGGATCTAGAGCTTAAACAGAAAGAGACCCTTTAATTTGTTATTGCATTTAATATTGGGGATGCATTAGATGTAAATAAAAGTTGATGAAATGATGATATTTCTTCAAATCATCACCAAAATTTAGGCGTTCAATAAATGTCATAACTTACCTAACAAACTTTATTCCTATTGATATATTAATTAAACATATTTCATTAAATTATTGTGTAACTATTTGCTTTATGCTCACACTACTTGCAACTTATTAAATCTCGAAGGAAGGCGGTGCAGACTTGTATGGACTTGTTTAATTCGTCTGGTATTAATACGAGCGTCAGAGACAAAAAATATTCATTTGTTTTCAAAATTTGGGGAGTTTATATATATATATATATATATATATATATATATATATATATATATATATATATATATATATTAAAGATAGATGTAATATACAAGTGAAGGTGAAACAATATTGTCTTCTTTGGTAGTTTGGGGTAAGTACATTTTTTTACTAAGGTCATTCTTTTTCAATTCCTCCGATAGCCCGATTGTTAACCAGTGCTACAAATTTCTCTGTACCTAACTGTAAGAGACCTATGACAGCCATAGAGATTAAAATAAGGCTTTACGTGGGGAATTAATTTTGAATTTTACACGAAACCTGCAAACGATATAATCAAAACAATCCTGTTGAGCAATAATACAGTTCAAAGACGTATTAATGAAATGAGTCATGATGTTGAGAGCTTGTTGTTTAATTACCTGCAGACGACCCAGTTCTCCATACAACTGGATGAGTCAACTTTACCTGTTAAGGGCCAGCAAACCCACGAAGAAATGCTCTTTGCGAGAACTTTGGCAACAGACACTAAAGGCAAATCAAAATGCAAGGCTTTGAGAGATTATTTTATGGAAAAAACGATTTCTTTATCGCATATAATATCAGTAGTAACAAATGGAGCACATTCTATGGTTGGGCATTACCGCGGTTTTACAAACCATTTAAAAAAAATGTACCCTGGGTGTTTGCTACGTCGTTCATCAACAACATGTAGTTGTTAAAAATTTAAGTGACAGATTGTATCAATCTTTTTAATTCGTCATAAATACAGTTTAAAAAAAATTGGAGCAAAACGTTGAATTCTAAAGTGCACTGAGTGTCAAAAGGTTTATATTTGACAATATTTTTTTCAGTTTTTAAAACTGTTTTTTTTTTGCAGTTTTTGGATGCTAAAGATTCCATTTAAAAAGAAAAATTAATCAAATGGAGGACATACATTACCTATTCAACAGATTTGTGTATCTAATTTAACGAGGTGCAATTGCAGGATGACAGTCTGAATTCAATAAAAACAAACAAAAAACTTTTCTTGCCTAAATTGATGTTATGAGAGAAGATATTGGATGACGAGATTTTGCCCAGTTCCCCAACTCGTCACAGATATGGTGCCAGGATAATGCCGTTTCGGCCTACGTTTAACATTTCAATGCACTATACAAAGACTTTTAAACCAGATTTGAGGATGTTTTGACGATGGAAATACCACAGTAGATTATCAACCCCTAAGATGTCATTAATGAATCGAATGTCATATTACAAGAACTGATCGGGATAAGTGCTAACGAAGAACTTACAGTGACTTCAGAGAGACATACCTGTTACTTATCCTGCATTATAGACGATCACAAGAAATTTTGTGATAACTTTCCCATCTTTATACCTCGTGGAAAGGAGTCTCAGAACAACTGTCAATTTTCTTCCAAAAAAAAATAGAACCAGATTAGAACTCACTGGACTAGGTTATTTAAAATTAAACCCGACTAATTTGATGCCAAATATTGAAAATTTTCTAATAATGCTTCAGGCTAATCCCTTCAGTTGCTTGTAACTATCGCCAAACTTCATGGCTTCAGTGATCTTTGCGTTTTTCGCATCATCCCCCCACCTGCGATAAAATTTTATGAGTAGAATAAAAGGATTGATTTTTTCTGGTGTTTTTAATTTATTTAACAATCTTACAAGATGTAATTTTGTGTTGTTTTAATTAATATAGGTTAGAGTTGCAACTAAAACATTTTTTTTTAATATTTTCTAATTTACAGTAACCCTATCAAATTCCGTTTCTCTGTATCAAGCCTTGATCTGATGTAAAGGGATAGTTTGGAAAATAAGACGCGATCGTAGCGAATTTTCTGTTAAAATTAGCCACCAATTTTACAGTTTTATAAAAATTAATAATCAGTTTTATAAATTTATGAGAATCACTGTGAATTCAGTAAAAATTGACTTGAAATAATCATAATCGACCATAAACATTGTATTATTGCTTATCGAAAATCCTGGCAAGTTCAAATTTTCCTATTGGTTAGAATTAAAATTCATCACAGAAAAAAGCACGTAAAAAAATATAATTTATAAAGCATGGTGTCATTTTCCATCAATGCAGAAAGTCCATTCGTCATCATAGCTTCCAACCTGCCATTCGTAAACAAGCGTCCTATCAACTAGACTTTGGTGTAAAAATATTTATCTAGATGGCTTACATTAAATATATTTGTAACGAATGTGTCACACATTTTTCAGCTGGTCCTAAAAATATGTCCTATATACGGTTCTCTCAAGTCACTCGGAACCCATAAATAGCAAGAAACACAAAAAAAACTTATTATACTAGAATGGAGTACATTTTTTCTCTTTTAGGTTAACGAAATATGGCACTATTTCCGAAAAAGAAAATATTAGCACTTATTTGAACTTTTATTTTTACTTTTTGTCAATGGAGAACATATCTTGTAGTGTTTTGTTTTAATTTTAGTCAGCACTTTCAGTGTAACCGCAGTACTCTTTCTACTTTTAACTATTTTTCCCAGTGTAATATAGCTGGTCGCGAGGTAAGCAAGTTCAAAAATACCGCCAAAGCTATCCCATCTGTAAGATGATAAACTCTGTGACATAATTAACAGTTGCTTGTCGGTTACTTCACTTCTGCCGATCACACCTTCCAGTGGACAAATGCCTAAAAATAAATATAAAAACTCATTTAATCATTCACAGTAAGAATTCCTAAATAAGCCTCATGAAGCCATAAGCGAAACGTTGGAAATATTTTGATGACATAGTCTAAAACTATGAACAATATGAGGTTAATTAAGTACTACTTTCTAGATCTGGTAGATCATTTGCTGGTTATCTTTACATAACAGAATTACACTAGAAATCCGTATCAGTACATTTACATATAATATTTAATTTGCCATAAAATGTATAATTTAAAACAAAGATTTTGACGTAGGGACATTTGGAAGAGTCGGGGGGACTCGGTTGGATCCTGCGCAATTTAAAAATTCATATTGAATAATAAAGTAATTTAAAAAAAAATCAATTGAAAATCGATTTTACTTTTATAGAAATTACGGCCTGAAAATAAAGCGTAGGCTTCTTAAAATCAACGACTAGATCATCTTAGAAATCTGGTATTTGGCGTTACGCAATATTATCTTCTTAATATATTGCTTTTAATGAATAAAGGCTAACGTTACAAAAGTTTTGTAATATTTTCAATAATTCCCATAATATTCGCAACGATTTTTTCAAATATTTTATCAAGTCTGGAAAGATTATATTTTACTGGACAAGTATAAATCTTAAAAGTGATTTATAGAAAAAAATGGGATAATTGAGTTATCAATCAGAATTTACATACATCTACAGAAATTAAAATTAAAATTTTCTGTAACCACCAAACCATTTCGTGGCTAAACTGTTTTTAGAAAATGCGACTTCTCAAAGATCAGAAAGTATCAAAACTATTTATTAACTTTTCACCTTTGGAATGCTTCATAACTTCTTTATTATTTACATATACTTAACTTGACTTTATGATTACTTTTTGACTGCTGTTTTATTCTAAAACACATTTGTCTTTAATTAACTTGAGCTGTTCTTTCATAGGATACATCAACAAAGTCAGTTGCTTTCGTTCATGACGTTATTACTTTGCAAGTGTATCACAATATTATTTTGTAGTGGTCAAAAAATTCGGTTATATTTACTTAGATATTTAGATTAAGCACTTTATAATCCTTTAGTTGATATCGCATATGAACAAACAAGATTTTTTTATTTTTTATTTTACCTCTTCGACTATATTAAAAATAAAATGTTTAATCTGTGAAAATCATCATCATCATCTGAGGTCATAAATGGGGACGCTTTTTTTCAACTTTTTTTATTTCCAACCCTCTTTGTGGCCCGTCTTTTTATAAAATCGTATAAAAATGTTTAAACAAAGACTGTATCTTTTCAACAGTGCAAGAATTTTTAAAAGCGGTTGAGTAGTTTACTTGGAGGAAACAAACAAGGAACACATGGAACCTCTACTATATTAATTTAGGAATAATTTTCTGAAAAAAAATTGAAACTAAAAAATTATTTATTTTTGCGCAATTTTCAGATCTCCATATATGTCTAAAATATCATACATAATTTTGAAACCATTTTAAAATTATTTTAAAATGAAAAAGAATAATTTAGTTACAAGTTTGTCTTGTCTTTCTGTCTGTGTGTCTGTCATGGTAGTCTGTTTTATAAGCACTAAAAGTCCGAAAATTAAATATAAAACAAGAATTAGTCCACTGTAATCTTTTCTGTCTTAAGATTTTTGAAACTGATTTTAAATCGGTTAATCGTAGAAATAGAACTTTTTCTAGAAAATTAATCGTCAATATCGAAGTCCGCACACTATAATTTGACACAATTTGGTTAGTTTTTAGCATGTATTTTATTACCTGTTATTTGTCTTACAGTTTATAGAAAAATATTTTACATTACTGGACCATGAAACTCATTTGGATTTTTCAATATTTTGATTCTTCTTGTACCGTATAAACATCTTTAACTTTGTTGATATGATGATATTCCTTCATCATTAAACATTTTTGAACGAAATCAAAATTGTAGGTGAAAATGCTGGGATATATATATATATATATATATATATATATATATATATATATATATATATATATATATATATACAAGATGATTCTCCGGGAACTTTATCGATCGATTGTGGGAAAACTATAATTAGGAAGAATCTGAAAATTTGACAGTGTACTAACGTGCATTAGCGAACGGCTGGCTAAAATATTTTCAAGATGGCGGCATTTCCAGTTATACCGGAAGTAGATGTCATCTTGCTTATTTTAAATGAAACACCCTATATATTATTGCACTTTTGTTTCTACGTAAAATTCTAGACATATTCATGTATAATGTTCTACACATAAGTCTCACCGTTTTGGACATATTTAAATTTTTATGTCAAAAATGACGTTTGCGGATCAAAACTTAACAGTAAATTTTTCTTATAAGAAAATCTTTATTATTTAATTTCGGTTATTTTTCTTGTGGACGAAGATCGACTTTAGCAGTCTTTTTTATGATATTTTGAAAATTATTAGTACACAGTGGTCAAAAAAGAAGACTAAAAATTCTACGTAATAAATCGTCAAAAATCAATTTTTTCAAATAGAAAGCACCTATTTTTATAATTTTATCTTATTAAGCATTAAAAATATATACCCTTATTTTTAATGCATAAAATTATAAAAATAGATGCTTTCTATTTGAAAAAATTGACTCTTGAGGATTTTTTAAATATAATTTTTATTCTTTTTTGACCACTCTGTACTAATATTTTTCAAAATATCATAAAAAGACTACTAAAGTCGATCTCCGTCTACAAGAGAATTAATCCAAATTAAGTAATAAAGACTTTCTTATAGGAATAATTTATGGTTAAGTTTTGGTCCACAAACGTCATTTTTGACAAAAAAATTCAAATATGTCCAAAACGGTGAGACTTAAGTATAGAATATTATACATGAGATATGTGTAAAATTTTACGTAGAAATCAAAAATGCAATAATATATATATAAGGTGTTCCATTTAAAATAAACAAATTTACATCTACTTCCGGTGAAACCGGAAGTGCCGCCATCTTGAAAATATTTTAGTCGGCTGTCCCCCATACACTGATAAATTTTCAGATTCTTTCTAATTATAGTTTTTCCACAATCGATCGATAAATTTATAATATATATATATATATATATATATATATATATATATATATATATATATATATATATATATATATATATATATATATGCCACAAGTATTTATGCCGGCTACAAAATCGTTTTATTTCATCTTATAGTTACGATAAAAGACGTTTTCGCCAAAACAAAATTTAACGGTCTTGCTTGCATCTCTACCTGCTATTACACAGGGAAAATTTGTGAAATTAACAAGAATACCACCACAAATTATTTTATTTTAACCAAATGTGAAAAAAAGAAGATTGAACCTAACTTTAGGTTTATGTTTTATCAAGTCGTTTATTCGTATTTTATACGAGTGCAAATGCAATTATCATATATAAAATATTTTTGCTTAAAAACGGTATGAGGACCTCCTTGTGCTTGCCGTAATTGCACGTCGAAAACCGTAAAAAGAAATTTGCTTCTTTTTTAATTCCCTAAAAATCCCTTAAGGTAAACATTATTACAATAGAAAAGTGTCATAGTTTAAATTACAAAATTTAATAAATGATTAACTTAGACTTAGCTGTAACTTATCTAATAAATTTTTGTTTCTCATATTTGCAAGGAATGCTTAATGTATTTACGGTTTCTAGAAAGACATTCTTTTTGTCCCTTAAGTTAGACGGAACCTTTAAGAAATACTACATGTTTTACAAAAAAAAATAGTAGTAACTCCTATTTATGCATTTTTAACTGTGTGTCAGTGGGAAAATATATCTTTTAGTATTTATTTTGAAATTTAATCATTACTGTCAGTGTGATCGCGGTATTCTTTCTAATTTTAATATGTATCACAGTATAATTGCAGGTCGTGAAGTAAGCAAGGTCACGAAAAGTAGACCCTCCACCTACAAAGGCACCACCAACGCTGTCTCATCTGCAAGATGAAAATTTAATTTCTGAATTGATTTCCCAATCTAATTTTTGAGGAGAATATTTCTTGTTCTGCAAAAAAATCGAAATTATGGATTATTCGACTAAAAATGTGTCAGAAGACTATAGACTTGTAGGAATTTTTCCAAAATTTTACTCCTGCTATATAGAAAAACAGTTAAATATGAATATTTTCTTATTTTCCAGTTTTTATTTAAATTGATAAAGCTTTTTACGAAGAGAACGCCTGTTTGATCAAATTTTAATTCAAGCGTATCATATTTCTGGAACAATTATCAACTTATTTTTTTCTTAGGGCCGTCATATTGAATTTTAATAGTTTTGTAAAAAAACTTTTATTTGGCTTGCCAACAATGTCGCATGCTCGAGTAAAAAATTAAAAATAGGGCAAAAAGAAACAAATAATATATTGTTTTGATAAATTTTGCAACATTGCACAACAAAACACTAGGAGACCAAAATGTCATTTTTTTTAAAACAAATCAATGACTTTTTTGTATAACCTTCTTCATTGATGGATATCAAAAACCTAACATGGAATGGATCATAAAAAGATAACATAAGCTAATAAAATGATCAACTTTATGCTAATTTAATTCAACAAATTGAGAATACGAAGAAATGCGCGTTACTTAGAATTATTACGTAGATTTTATCTCTCAGGATAGTTATCCTTAACGTACAAAAACTTAAATCTAAACTTAAACAATACTCAAAATTCTACAATTAAACATAAACTTTAATGGTTAAAATGCCGACAGTGTCTAATAGTACATTTTTAGCATTTTTAAATCGTTTTACACACTTGATTTAAGGTATTATACATTTTATTATTTTCGACAAATACTATGTTATGTAAGAATACTTCATTTCATGTTGTACCCTTGCTAATCATTTAGAAAAACTCGTATTTTGATTTGTTTGCGTTCCAGTTCCGTACTTTTATTTGTTCTTTTTCGGCTTTTTGATTAAGTTTTTACCAAAGTGACCAGCTAAACAACGCTCTTTTCAAACGGTTAAAATCCAATATAGCGGCCATGAAAGCTCATGATGGTTATACAAAACAGAAATGTTTAGATTAAAATAGGGGTAAACCTACATATTTTTTGTTAATAATTGCTCTAATTATAGCGATTGAAACAAATCTTTAAAAACAGGAGGTTTAAAAATATGCAACATCCTAGCTGAAACGCTGATCCGTAAGCACTATTAAAGTATTAACCAAAATCCATTCTCATTCAGCATTTTTTTTCTCTTTCTTGTAGTTTCTGATATTACCATTGCAGTGAAGGTCAGAAGCTACCAAGACCTAAAGCCCATAATTTTTGTCAATGACTCATCGCTCCTATATAGAGTGCCCCGGGTTGTACGCCGTCAGGAGAGTTAATTTCAGTGATATGTGCATTTCAGAAATTAATAAATGATGAAATTTTGTGAGAATATCAAAATAATTTTTTTAAGTTAAATTTATTCCCTCACATTTTTATCAACCCTTACAATATATTTTCTTGGAGAGAAAACGTTGCCTATGCACCTTCACAAAGTGTGATACATTTTTACCGATTGAACCCCCCCCCCCCCCCCCCCCCGGACTGATTTTCCTTGATCTGCCATTAGCCGTAAATGTTGACAGTCCAAGGTTATTCAGTGAGGCTTCCGGTTCCCAGACAGTTAAGCCTTAACAAACCTTTGGTCTTCACTCAATGCAGCTGCTCCAGGTGCCTGAAGCACCCATTGCTTCGCACTGTTCCTACATTTTGCTTACAATTTTATATTGTCAATGCATTTCCCTTCTCATTTGTTCGTTTCGGATCAACCAGGGTGTGTTTAGTGTCATCCACAGGGATGTGACATAGATGATGTAGATCACATTGATTCATCCGCAGAATTGCTGTCAAGAGACGTATCTGAATCTGAGAAACTATCAGCGTCAGGGGTGATTATTAATGATTCAACCACTGCCTCAGCATGAAAGTTGTCCAAATATCACATTTGTTGTTCTTCTTTTTTATTGGCCTTTTTAGACGCAGAAACCGGAATTTCTTCTTGGGGTCGATTATGATACGGGACATTTGTCCATTACAATTACCGAATCGGGCTCCACAAGATTTAAAATCGAGGAAAACCATCACTCAGAAACATAGGCGTTCATGTCTTAATGGTAGTTCTCTGGTCTACGAGAATCAAAAACATTAAGGCCGCCATCTAAGAAACCAGACACACTTCTAATTTGAGTTATTAGAAGAAGACGACCTTTTCTACTAGGATTGCGCAGTATAGTGTATTACAATTTTTTCTCTTTTTCCCGTATTTTTTCTAAATATTTTCACCGCTATAAAACAATTTCATTCTTCTCAATTGGTGAGCTTTTTCGATTCCGTTTAAGATATCTAAAATTAATTTCTTTTAAAGTTCGTTTCAAGATTCTTAATGACATTTTAGATAAAAATATGTCATTATCAATTTCAGTCTTAATTTTTTCTAATATTGGTATTCCATTTTTGAAAAAAAAAATAAACCATGGACTTTGCGTCGAATGGCGAATTTTGTGTCATCGTCAAGGATTATTTTTTTCCGCCCTCTTGTCTACTCTTTTTTTTGGTCATTTTCTTTATAATGACGATTTAAAACCCTAAACACCATGCGCGAAGAAATTTTCCTTAAAGGGTCACATATTTCTGCAGCATCCAAAGCGGTTACTTCAGGATTTTATTCTCGAATACCATGGTAAATATTTTTATTCATTATACGCTTTTTTAACGTCAATTCACAATTTTTTTTTGAAGATGCACCACTAGTTGAAGGTTCCTTAATATCTCACAGAATCCATCCATAAATCAATAACAAATCAATAAAATATTGAAACAATATGAAAAGCTAGTCAGGACGCTTACTTTGAAGTCTTATTATGATGGACATTCCGTATAGTAGTGTTGCCACATCCATTATCTTCACGATAATAAACCAAGTGCATGTTGGTCGGCGTTATCGTGCTATTTTAAATACAATCAGTTGATTGTAATATAAGGCTCGCGAAATATGACAACAATGCATTTAAGCTTTTAGTCCCTGCCCTGTTAATAGAGCAGCTAAGTTAAAAATCAAAATTTATGGTTGCATGAGATGTTTATTCCGCCACTTCGTAGATTTGGTGACCGATATTAAATGGGTCACTGACATAAATTATGCACTTTAGGTATACCAACTTTCATCTTTTGCTACATTCATCAATTTTTTTATTATTTACGTTAGCTGTATCCTGGCTTAAAAAACAACATTACAGTCGAAGAAAAATTCATGGATCTAGAAAAGAACTGACGAAAAATTGATTTATATGTTACATGATCGAATATCTGAAGTTTGAATTCTAAATTCGCTTTTTGAATGGTTTTTATGACGAATTTCATTTCGTTTCTACAGAATTCATGAATTTATATAGCAGGAGGATAATTTCGAAATGCTTTCAATTGATTCCTTAACACTTTTATGACAGAAGAGTCGATAATTTTGAATTAATCATTGTATCTGATTTAAATAACTAAACTTGAGATTAAAAAATTAAAGAAACAATTATTAATCTGCACAATAAATTATCCCATAAATATCAATACAATCAGTCTAGTGAAAGCCGTTGCTTAGAACCATAACTAGCAAATCAAATTGCTTCGATTTTGGGAAAGTGACTTATCATTCGCCGTCTCGTCTGCCCACCATAAACCATTAGAAGAAGTGAAAGTGCACCAATGCGATCATTGCTCTCTGCACAAGTATCTGTTACTAATCGTTGGATTCGCTGGATGGTTAAGTTGGTACATAACCGTTATAAATTCCTGTAACAAAATATACGGCGTGTGTTAAAACTATCTTTTATGAATAAAAGTTTATTAGAATGTTTCAATAATTTTTTTATACATTTTAATTAGGATGAAGGGTTAAATTTGCACTGCGATTTTAAGTGGTGATTTTTTTCAGCAAAATAACAACACCTCGTGTTCTTTTTTTAAACAAGAAACATTACGATATTCAATACAATACTCTCAGTTTTCAAGTAAAGATGTATACATTTTACCTATAAGTTAGTTGGTAATGCAATACATTTGGTTTTTTTGAAATAACTTAATGAGCCATTTTAAGAGTTTTTAGGAATACTGAAGTCCGATAAGTTGACTTATCTTTCCTTTTCATGTTAAGACAAAAATATCTTAGGTTAAGAAAGTAATAAATTTTAGCGTAAACTTTCAAAATAATTATAAATTAGAACTCTAGGCAGGCACGTATTCAAGGTGGGGGGCGGTGGGGGCTATCGCCTCCCCTAGAGCTTTGAGTTCAGGAAAATAGACCCCATTTTGCCTCTTATTTTTTATTATTATTATAGTTTATTCAAGAACTGGAGAGAGTAATAAATACAAGAAGTTAAACATATATAAAAAAATAAATTCGTCCATATTATATTAAATTTTTTTTTGGGCTATCAGTCATTTTATTGTTAATTAAAAACATTTTTAGGATATTTGACGTTTCAGTTTATTTATTTCTTAAACCATCTGCAGAATTAAAATTACACACTAAAAAGGGATTCAAATGTAATTAATTTTTATATGTTACAGAAAATTTAAATAATAAATTGTGTTTACGCTGGTAAACATTACGTATCTAATTCGTAATCAAAGTCAGTGAAGCTATCTTCGCTCAAATTAATTATAATTGGTTCCTCTATCTCACCGATCATGAAATCGAGTTTCTATATTTTCTTTTATTTTTTTATTATTTGGATTTTTCCTAATTTTCTGCACTAACTTTATTCAAAAAAATCTTTCAAAAGTTCAGTTAAATTACTAATTTTGTAAGTTGTGTTATTTCTAGAAACTCTATCTTTTATTTGAGAGATATTTCCTTTTCCAACGGACATTTTCCAGACGATCTGTGAGAACAGATTTCCTATCTGGTCTTTCCCAGCAAAAATTAAGTTCTCTGAATAATTTCTAGAGCTCAGTTCTTTTAATTTCGGGTAAGTCTCGATCCTTATTGATTTTAGTTAGAATTTTGTCGACAGTTAGGATCTGCTTCTCATAATAAGATGTATGTACACTCCTTTTATTGCAGTTTACATCTTTTCTTCCAACGAGGTTTTTCGTCTGCCTGTAATCGAATGTAGCTTGGGAGTACTAACAATTCCACTCGTTTTTTTCTCCTTCAGTATTCGGTACATAGTAGATTTTCCAACTCCTGTCATGTTGGAACACATCTCAACAGAGCTTTTAACATTATTATCTAGATATTGATATCTTAGGGCATCATAAACATTCCTCGTAATAAGTTTTTCGTTGAGGAAAAAATGCCCTGGTTTAACGATTTTGGAATAAATATAAATCTGGAATCCATATATTTTGAGTATCTCACTCTTCTCAAATAATATATAAAAACAAACAAGAACAAGATAAACCACTAAGGACACACTGCAAAGTGTACTTTACTCACTGACAGAAGTTAAATTGAACTATCAAAAATTTTATTGTTGCAGTACATTTATAAAAGCTTATGATATTTAAATATAATTAGATTTACGGCAGTCCTTAGTTACCTACGACACTGGAGCAGGTACGTTGGAGGTTTCGGTAACAGTTTTATTACCCTCTCTAGTTCTTGAAGATAGTATAGGAATGTGCATCCTTGCGATCGCCCCTCCCCTTCCCAAGAGCTCTGAGTTTAGGAAAATAGAACTGATTCTGAATTTTATATTAGGAATGTGTATGCTGCAGGCACCCCCCCCCCCCGTTAAAAACTTGTTTTTCTTGCAATAGCCCCCCAAAGAGCTTTGAATTCAGGAAAATATAACCGATTCTGCCTCTTATACTAGGAATGTGTATGTAGTTCGCATCCTCCTCCCCTGTCGGCAACTTGTTTTTTCTTGTGATCGCCCCCCCTCTCCAAGAACTTCAAATTCAGAAAAATAGACCTGACCCTGCCTTTTAGACTAGAAATGGGACTGTTGCTAGTATCCCCCCCATCAACAACTTGCTTTCGCTTGCCATACTGTACTTTTGTGATATCACCGCCCCCGCCCCCCCCCCAGAGAGAGATTAAGATACAAAAATAAATTATTAATTGCAAGGGTTTCCGGACTGCAACAGAACAACAGAAGGATTATCATGACTTTCCTTGAAAATGTGAAAAACTCGTATGGTATCGACTGTGTTAATAAGCTTCGAGAAATATCTACATTATATAAGAAAATATCAAAGCAGAAGAATAGAAGAATATTTTTACTTCGATGCAGATGTAAAATAAATATACCAAGCTCTTTTGAAGAAGCTCGCTATGTAGAGCGAAACGTCAGAAAGAAAATTGTTGTCCTTTGTTTCTCTAATGAAAAACCTATACCCAAGAAAATATTAGAAAAAAAAATATATATATATATATATATATATATATATATGTATATATATATATACAGGGTGTTCCCCCCAATTCGATCTATATATGGAAAACTATATATAGGAAAATTAATTATGCTTATTGTGCAATAAGAAATAATGACATTGTGACATTACATTTTTATCAAAAAAATTTATATGGTAAATTAAACGTTTTTTAATCATTCTAGATATAAGATGTGCTTATTAACTTCTAGGTGAAGGCTATTTGAATATTTTAGATAATTTGAAAAACAACTATTTAGATAATTTGCAGCTCGCTGTTCATAGAATTCTGTTTTTTCCAGCAATTATTTTTTGAACACTCTGTATTATTGGTTATCAAAATATTATAAAAATCTAATAAAGTAGGCTCTCTTACGGTAAAAATTGATAATTATGTGTAGAATTGAACAATGCAATAATATGTAGGGTATTTCATTTAAAATAAGCCAGTTGACACCTACTTCCCGTGTAACCAAAAGTGCTACCATTTTGAAAATATTTTATTCGGATTACCCCCATCGATATTAGTATACTGTCAAATTTTTAAAATTTTCCTGTGTACAGTTTGCCATATATAGATCGAATTAGTTCCCGGTGGACATCCTGCACAATCATGTATATATATATATATATATATATATATATATATATATATATATATATACATATATATATATATATATATATATATATATATATCTATATATATATATATATATATATATATATATATATATAATATTAGAGAAATTTACTATCGTGTAGTACATTCTCGTAGACGGCTACTGTCAAAATTTCAGCCGAATCGGACTCGCAGTTTTGTTTTGACCGCGTGTGGAAGCGGGCGTGTCCGCGGATTTTAGAAAAAATGGAAAAAAAGCAATATCAGTCGGTGATTCCATTCTTGTTTTTGAAAGGGAAAAACTTTTCTCCTTCGATGGCGACCGTCAAAAATTGGTTTAACGAGTTTCAACGTGGTCGCACGTCGGTTTTTGATGAGCCACGCCTAGGTGCCCCGAAAACGGCTACCACGAAGGATAACGTGACAAAAATCCACGATCTCTTATTGGCAGACCGCCGATTAAAGGTGCGCGAGATAGCTGAGACAGTAGGCATCTCAAAAGACTGCGTGGGTCATATCCTGCATGAAATTTTGCTCACTCCGGACAACAAGCGCAACCGTGAGACCACTTCAGAGCAGTGTTTGACGCTGTTTAAGCGCAATCCGAAGGAGTTTCTGCGTCGTTTCGTGACCCTCGACAAAACATGAATCCACTGGTACACACCAAAGACCAAGGAATAGTCGATACAGTGAAAGGTAATGGCCACCGTTTTCTGGGATTCACATGGTGTGATCTACATCGACTACCTGGAAAAGGGCTCTACAATGCCGAATTATTGGGTCGATTCGACGCCGAATTGCAGAAAAAACGACTCCATTTGGCGAAGAAAAAAGTGCTCTTCCGCCATGACAACGCATCGGTTCACACCTTCGCCGTCACCACGGCCAAATTAGTCGAATTGAGCTACGAACTGCTGCCCCATCCACCGTATTCTCCAGATTTGGCCCCGTGCGACTTCTTTTTGTTTCCAAAGTTAAAAAAGTCACTCGCCGGGTAGAAATTTGAGTCGAATGAGGAGGTTATCGCCGCCACGGAGGCCTACTTTGCAGACCTCCAGAAAACGTATTTTTCAGACGGGTTAAAGAAGTTGGAGCATCTTTCATGATTTTTATACAATCCATCTTTAAAACTGACGATGGAAATAATGTAGCAAATTATATAGACGATGCAAAGAGGAAGATCTCAGTTGCATAATAAAACTACTTTTTTGGACCTAAGATCATATTTAAATTTTTAGCGCGCTTAGAAGCATTAATAGTCGAGTTTTTGGTGCAAACTACAGAACACGCGAAATTAAGAACGTTATTTACGAGCTAATTTTTCACAACGGCTATGACGTAAAATTCGATAGTGTCGTCCCCAGCGGTGGTGCTAACTAATGAATATGGTGAAGGAGCTAGGGAACGAGAAAAATTATTATTTACTTTTAGATGAAAAGTATTAATATTTGGATATTTTTACTTTTGTTGTATTAAAAAGTTTATTAACACAAATAAATACAACAAAAACATGAAACGTCAAAACATTAACCGCTTGAAAGAAAATTACGTATTTTTAAAAATAAAACGAAATTAGTTTTCTATTTATTGGATATAAACATTTTAAACAAGTACGTACAAAAAGAATATTTTAAAAACTAAACGGGAACTTAAATTTTTTCTTTGGCATATAACGTAGAGAGAATACGGAGTAATAATTTAGTGGCTATTACATTCCAGTATGGGTCTTAATCAGGTCCAGGTCCATTATCATGTAGAGATCTTATTCAGACACATCTTGTTGATGTTATCACCAGACCATGTATAATTAAAATCGACGTCTAACATGAAATTAAAAAAAGAGGAATAAAATGATAAATCAGACAAAGCAGGTACAAAAATTTTATTTCTAGAGACCTCTGGTAAAGTAGTAAATTCTTACATTATAGACAAAAAGATTTTACAGTTCCAAAAAGAGAGCTGTGACAAATCCAGACATGTAAAAAAATTAGTTGAATAAAACAGTATGAAAAAATATAGACATAAAGTTAATTCAATAGTGAATTACGAGGAAAAAATTTTGAAAAGGCAAAAAGGGTAATGAAAACACCAATTTACATATTTAATTCTTAAATTATTGTTACATACTTGGAGTAAATTCCCTATAATAAATAAAAAAAGCTTAATTATGTAGTACATAGGAATAACATGCAAAAGCTAGAATATATATATATATATATATATATATATATATATATATATATATATATATATATATATATAACCTAATAGTTTTTCTCAGCACAGATCTATTAACTCTATTACTAATATACATTATTGGGCATTTTTGCCCTTATGACTACTATTAAAATTTTTCAGCCGAAACTTGACTAATATTTTTATTGTTTTGTACTAAAATAACTAACTCTATGTAAACATTTAAGCAGTATTTTATTTTGGAACCTAAATTGTCTACTCTCCTTTCCAACAATAGATTAACTTTAGAATCCCTTCAAAAGTAATTACCTAAACGTAATTAAAGTACTCCAATAGTATCCGAAATGTTTTCTTGCTATGTTAAATAAAAACAAATTATAATTGATTGATTGATTAATTGATTTAGTTATTAAAGGTGCGTTGGTAGCTGAGACCATTTGGCGCCTTCGGCAGTGAGGTTGGAGTGTATTACATTTTATTATATAGGCCACTATATATTAAAAAATTAGGTATGCGTTTGGCTTTCATTAAGTCAAAAAACATGCCTGTTGTAAAGTTACTGGAGATGACATACATATTTCTAGCATTTCTGTGTAAGAGACAATCAGTTATGACGTGTTTTATAGTGAGGGGAGAGTGGCACGACTGACATTGACGAGAATCTTCGTTGTTAAGGAGACAGGAATGTGATAATTTAGAATGACCAATGGCAATTTTCTTCCATACAACTTTATCCTTCCTAGGTAGTGGAAGGTTTCAGAAAAATTTATTTTTATACAGAATAGTTTGTTGGGGTTTTCAAGGGATTCACACCGGTCTTGTAAAAAACTATGAGTGATGTGGTCAATGTGTCTCTTATATTCTTTAAAGTTGAGTAAAGGGAGCAATGGGGTTCCCTCAAGAGTTACAGACTTGGCGTGTGAGTCCGCCAACTCATTTCCGTCTATGTCAGTGGGGCTCGGGGTGAAACAAATAATAAATTGCTGAAACAAGTTAATAAAATTCTCTCAAGCTACAAAACCAACGCAGCACAACCTTGACAGTCGGCTACGTAATTCAATAATTGGGCAGAATACTTCTAATTAGTCCATTTAAATTTCCTTAAATTTTCTAACTGGTCAGAGTTGCGGTAGATGACAGTGTTGATAGCTGTCATTATTTCATTCTAAGTTGCATAGGCCTGGTGCAAGTTGAAAATCAGTACCTGTCAACACACACGCCAACCAGCTGTTACCGACAGTTTAAGGTTATATTTTACCGGTTATTCGTGTAGTCACAATGGTGATTTATTCGTTCGTACAATAGATTTAAGTATTTATTATTTCACTTACAGACACTTAGAACCATAATGGGGATATCCGCGGAATACAATATCCCACTACATAAATTTCCACTTCATAGACATAGATACGATTGAATTCTGGACTATTTTTGTCAGCTATGGACGAGGCCAGGATAGATACAAAGCATTTCACTCTTATTAATGATATCTATATAGATGCTATATTTTACATCAAGATCGATGAGGACCTTAAGGCAGACAGAGTGCACCTAGGAAGAGAAGTAAGACAAGGTGATTCCATCTTACCGAAACTCGTTACATTAGAACTGGAAAACTTTGTTAAACAACTAAAATGGAAAAAAGACGATCTTAACATCGACGGATGCTTCCTTGACCATTAAAGGTTCGTTGATGATATGGTTCTAATAAATACGAACATCAGAGAGTTAAAATCTGTGAAAAATAAATTAAATGAGGTATCGAAATGGATAGAACTACAAATAAATCTAAATAAGACAAAAATAATGAGCAATAGCCTAAATATCAATACAATCGATAACACAACAGTAGAAAATGTAGAATACTATATCTACCTTGGACATACCATCAAGCTGGGTAAAAAAAGCCAGCATGCTGAATTTGTTTGGAGAATACAATTATCATAGGCTGCCTTTGGTAAACTGAGCTATATACTGAAAAAAATATTTCTATCTGCCTGAAAATGAAAGGCTACCATGGCTGCATACTACCAGTAGCCACGTATGGACTTGAAACTATCGCTTTGACAAACAAACAAGGAGAAGAACTGAGTAAAGCAACGATCAATGGAAAGAGCTATGTTGGAATATCTTTGAGAGACAAAATATAGTAAAAAACACATACATTAGAAACAGAACAGAAGTCAAAGATGTAAGGGAGAAAATTGCTAGTTTAAAATGGAGATGAGCTGGACACGTAAGCAGACAAAATGTAGACAGGTGGATGATCAGAGTCATGAAATGGAGACCACGCGTAACAAAAAGAAATGTCAGAAGACTACCACTGAGGTGGGTTCATGATATCCGAATAATTTCTGGGAGAAATTTGACAAAAATTGCGAAAAACAGAAATGCATTGAAAACCCTGGAAGAGGCCTACATCGAGCAGTGGCTTAGAAGAAGAAGAAGAAAAAGACTTGTTACTTCTTAAGCATTGTTGGCTACAAGAAGCTATTATTAGCTTATTGCACCTACGATATAAAAGATAAGAAAGTTTGGTTTTTTCACAGAAATAAAGTGCTAACATTTTGAAACTTTGTAAAAGTAAGAATAAATCAAAGAGAAACGTAAATAAATCCTAATTAGGAGTTTTAAGTTGAATTGAAATGTTAACTCAAATTAATTTCATCCGCGATATTTCGATATAAAAATTGAAAAAACCCGAAAGCAAATTCTAAACTTCATGCAGACCATCCCCGTCGAAAAAGGGCTCGTGATTCGAAACGAAGAGAAGTAATGAAAAGAGAAATAGAGGAAGATGAAGATGTCAAAATACTGATCAGACTCAAATCAAGAGAATGAATGCAGGTGGCTAGAAAGCATCGTAAAGAAGAACAAATTCAAAGAACATGTTCTAGATAAAAATCTGCCTACTAGTCCTACTAAAGCAGCTAAAGTTCTGAAGAAAACCTGCTTAATTCCAAAATGCCGTATCTGACAAAAATGACTCTGGTAAAGCAATGCCTAGGAAATTGACGAATCAAGTCAAAAACAAATTTGTGATTTCTATGATAGGGGCAATATTAGCAGACATAAAATAGAAATCCATCGAGTCAAATACAAGAACAAAATTGAGAATTCAGAAGCTCAAAATAATTATGAGCATCTGTGAAGCCTTCGACACTTTTCAAAACAACTTACACTGAAACATGTGTTGGTCAGACTCTTTTTTATTAAGAGAGACCTGTTTACGTTCTGCCTATAAACGATACTCCTTATGATGCTTGTGTATTTACAAGACACTCAAAATATATTACTGTTTGTCTCGGTATATCGAAACATATGACAGAATTTCCGAAATGGCACTGAGAGCTGCTAAACCAGGTATTGTGTAGTACGAATTTTTCTGCATCTGAGGCCAACAGATCGTACTTAGCAAACCTTTCGATAAAGCGCTATATGAACTATGTGACAGCACTGCTAACTACAAGATGCATTTTTTTGTAAAAAATGTTCTGTCCGAGTACTTTCAAAATTCAAAAAAGACATGACCAGCAAGAAAGCAATTGTACAAATAGACTATGGGTTGATTACTCAAGACGAAATGTAATCAGCACATTGGCCTCATACTCAAATCACGCAGTGAGCATAGTAAGTGATGAATTAAGACACAGTAAATGCACTATGTATCCCTTTTTGCAGAAAATTTTTCAGTACTTTAAGTCGATGAATGTGAATCCTATGTCTTGAGCGATAATTGTACTGCTCAATTCAAGAAACGATATGTAATGATAGCAAGCACTCAGAATAGTACACGGATTCACTCATCTCAAATATAATTGTCAAAATATAACTGTTAAGTTATGGAGAGCTATCAGTGCCTAAGAACTCCATGTCCTGGCACGAAGTCTCTCTACAAACATTTTCGTTATATTCATATCAAAAGAACAAGCTGAAGAAGGAAAGGTTATGTTAGATGGTAAACGTGAAGGGCTAAAAAATATACCAGGCATTTAAAATCAAAACATTTCTTCCAATCTGAAGAGAAAAACAACATTTCTCTGGGGCGTATCTCTCAGTCTCATCTCAAGAGTACGTTGGTTTTGAAAAATGCATCTTAAACTGATTGGGACGATGAAGATTTGGAACCTCTTTCATATTCCATACACGCAGAAACTGTGTCCTGATGTATCTATGCCTTCAGTATCAGATCAGAGAGAATCTTGAGATTGTAAAGACCTAGTAAATGTTCAGTTTGAAGACATTATCGCAAAATTGGAAGCGCGAGAGAATAAAAATGATGTCAATAATATATTAATAAAATTTTCGGCGAATATTGACGTATTTGAACAGAAATAAACTTGATGGTGCACTGATTAGTAATATATATTGTTAAATCTCTTATTTCATATCTGTACTTACAATGACGTTTATATTCACTTAAGTTAGTCACGTTGCATCTGAGATAATTTGATGTTGCTACCGCGATTGCTTCCAAATTGAATATTTCATTGCTTATTTTTGTTTTGTATATATATATATATATATATATATATATATATATATATATATATATATATATATATATATATATATATATATTGAATACTTTGATTGACTTATCGTCTTTAAAAATATAAAGGCATAATGTAATAAATGCTTCACGATTAACACACTTTTGTGTTTTTGTACTATGATCTGGAAAGTTAGGACAATTTTGTTACACCCGCGCTAGTATTTTAAACTTCCCTTGCGACATTTATATATTTCATTTGAATTCTTATAATATCTCAATACGTAGTATACACGCTTGTGCTCCGCTAGACGAGAAAGTTGTCCATACGCAATACAATGTTGTTTTAAATGTTGCCTCTGATAATCATCTGCTGTCTCTTCTCTTTGTAGACAAGTTAAAGAAACAAAACTTGGGAATCTCCGAAGCAATTTTATGTAAAACCTCTTGGTGAATCCCCGAAATATATCTGTGTGACGCTGCTCGGTGAATCCCTGACATGAACCGCCCTATTTATAGTTTAAATACATGTTTCGCAATAAATTAAATTATTCAGTTACGTTTTATTTTAAAAATCTCTGCCATCCATAGTATCAAATAAATGGTTGGCAGCAGTGGATAATATTATACCATTTTAGAAGTCTACTAAAAATTATTGAAATCTACCGAATTACTACGAAACATCTACCACATTCGTTACATCCGAAGGTGTCAACATCGTCACAGCTCGCTCTACTTATAATCACGAGAACTTGTTTGATTATAATAATTCGACGCTATGCAGTTTGGCGAGTGCAGATATGAAGACTATGTAGCATCAAAATGAAAATATGTCTGCAACTTGAAATTAGTTTTCATTTTCCTGCGGTATTTGTTTGGTACTTTTACGAAAATCATACCGAAACAGACAATAAGTGCTAATTTAGATAGCAAATACATTTTGCAATCAGAATATCAAAACGCCATAAAAAATATGATACAATATTTTATAAAAATCTATAAACTAGGTTTAGATGAAGCATTATTTCGTGCCCCTAGTCTTTTACAATATGACGTACAACATCTCATACATTCATAGACGAGTTAAAATAATGCATGCAAAACATTACAAGGTGGGTCGCATTCTTAGTAGAAACTGTGCGTCATAGTGCAAGATGCACGAAATGATGGCTTTTCTGTTTTGTGCTTTAACGTATTACTTTGATGATTAGGAAATTCTCGTCTTGTACTCTTACACAGTCCAAAAATAAAAAGACGCATTATTTGGTTAATAATTTTTTGTATTTTCAGTATCAGTCATCAAGAATAACTAAAACTACTATTACTTTAATTTATTCTGTAACCACTCAAACGGACTGGGATGTAATGTCAAGCGCAGTTATGTAGCCCTTTCTATTCCGACTCTGCATATAACCATTCTCTTCGAAGATTTTAAAAACGACTAAAATATCTTTTGACATAGTTTTTTATTATTATTATATATTTTCTTTAACGTCCGTTTTGTTTTTCCAGTATATAAAAAAACTGAGAGAAAATAATTAGGATTTTTTTTTATTTCGGTAGAAACACCCTTATCTATGTCAAGGGAATTTCTAGACCTTGCCTGTCTACCAAACCGCGAAAATTTCCACAAAAAAACTACAAATAACCGATTACCAAATGTTAGCAGTCCGTCGTGTCCGTCTCGCACGCACTTAGCCCACCCGAATTGTATCGAGAGTCATGTGGATCAAATTAACGTGTCATTGACCTTGCCGATTGTTTTGTTTGGTTGTTGCCGGTTGGCCCTTCTTAAATTCTCAAAGTTCAATGAAACCGCTCGGCGCAGCCTACTATGGCGCATAGAATGACGGAAAAAAATCGGGCACCTATAGTTACGAGGCGCATTTACAGAGTATTTTATGACACAAAATGAAACAACATTATTTTTGTTATGCATGTCATATATCACTTTTTAATATATATCATTAGTATACTTTCACTCCAGATATGAAAACAAGTTAAAAATAACTTAAAACTTATTTATTTATCAATTTTTATGTTATCCCCTTCCGGATTCCAGCTAACGTTTTTTTTTGTCTTCATTAGTCTTAAAAAGATGTACGACGTTTTTTGAACATCTTCACAACTGCCTGAACAACGTGACCGTCGTGAGCTGTTGTTGATGACCGTCCAGAATGCGATGTGTTTAACGCCTTGTTAAATATTTCCAACATTTGCTTAAAGTTAATTTTGTTCAAAATATAATACAAATTCATTAATCTGTTAATTCCTGTATCTAAAAATTCGTCACCAAGTACAAACAACTTCCAATCAAAATCACTGTTTGTAACGTCATGAAATTTCACATGATTGTCACTTACAATTGTACCAGCTCTAAAAAAATGCTTTACGATTCTGCTAATATATATTACTTTTGTTGACCCAGAGGCAGATTAAGGGGGCGGAGGTGGTCCGTCCCGGGCCTCTGTTCCTGGAGGAGCCTCGAAATCTCAAGTCATTCTTAATCAAATCCCAAACAAGGCTAAAATATGTTTAGTAAGAGGCAGTTGGAGTTGGAGTATGCAAAACATAAACGTAGGTAAGTACCTTCTTATCTATTATCAGGCCATGGCAATGGTCAATGGGTGCGTTCAGCAGAGAATTTATATAAAACATTGCATGAAATGTAAATTATAATGATATCAATCATAACTGCCAGGGTTGGGTTGATTTTAATTAAAATAAAAAACCATAGATTTAATTTTAAAAAAAAATGATTCTTTTGGTTTGTTATTAGATTTGGCCACAAAAACTCATAGGGAGCAAGTCGAGCGGATTTAATTATTTTTGTAAAATGTATTTTATTATCGAGTATAAATAATGGAACTTTGTTGTGATTTCTTCATGTGAACTAAAATATCAGTGTTATGTGAAAGACAACGCGACAATCTGGCTGGCATAAGAAAAAGGACCATTTCTAAAATTATAACTTATAGTTGATCGGCACATCTTTTGAGTTAGAACTTAGAAATCAAAGACATTAACGGGCTTTTTCCGTCATTTTGTTGACCGCAGGCGCGGATACAAGAGGGGACGATCGCCCCCCTCCTCCAAGCACTTTAAGTTCAAGAAAATAGGCCCAATTCCGCCTCTTATACTAGGGATGTGTATGTGTATGGGCCCCCTCCCTCGACGACAACTTTTTTTCTTGCGTCCCCCCCCCCCAATACCTTCGAATTCAGAAAAATAGACAAATAGACCCGGCCTTGCCTTTTACACTAGAAAAGGGAATGTTGCTGACGTTTTTCTCTCCATCGACAATTTGCTTTCGCTTGCCATACTTTACTTTTGTAATATCACCCACCCCCCAAAGAGAGAGGCTGGATCCGCCCCTGGTTGACCGTCTTAGTTAAAACAATTAATATTGCGGTCAATTTCTTTATAGGAATTTAAGTAAAATTATAACATTTTTGTTTTTTCATCTACCATTTCAGTTTATTTCGTTTAAACCATCTTCCTAGGTAATTTTTTTTAACTGAAAAAAAAAACAAGAACATTTTTAATGAAAAATGTCGAAGATAAATTATAATTTTCTTGCCTTAATGGCTATTTGCATGTGAACAACTTGATTAACTAAAATTTAGTTACTAAACTAACTTTTTAAGCTAAAATTATTTGTCACATTTGTCTTAAGTGTAATTTTTTTTATTTATATAAGCTTCTATCGGTTATATTACTATAAACAAACTAAAAATAAAATTTAAGAAAGGCTTTTTTTAAAAAGAGTTTGTAAACATCTGCAATTTTACGTCTTTAAAGGTGATCGTAAATATTTCCGAGATCGTTTGTGTTAGTTGTGAAATTTATAGTATTTGGTGTTCTTGTTATGGGGATAATTTCTTTTATAGATCTTTTCTTATAATTACTTTTTAATTTTTTTTGTCTATTATTTTGACATTCTTTAAATTAAAGTTATGTTTTGCTGGTGCTATATTGGTGACATACATGTACAGTTAAGACCAGAAGTTTTTTCTTGTTTGGTTCGAAAAAATATAGAAATTCCGATTAAAATATCTGCTCGGCTACATCCTGTGCCTTTTAGAAAAAAATCATATGATACCTTTTCTATTTGAAATTTCGTGAAATGTAACTGTTGGATTCGTCATCTTGAATTTTTAAAATGTGACCTGAAATTCCTAATTAATGATCAAAACGAGTTACATAACTACCTTGATATTTAATTGTGATTTTTTCATAACGCAAAGAATCAATAGCTTACCTTATAAAGTTGCAGAGATTAGGTTAGAGGATGGCTGAATGAATGGATGAAACAAAGGGTGATAATACTAGATCATCGACGCCTAGGCCTCTATTGGACCCTTTACATCCCATCATAGCTGCAGGTCATTTGAGACCAATCGCCTTTGCGAATCCAGTCAGCCTCGTTAATTAAACTTGCCTAACGGTTTCCCGTAACAAAATTGTATCTCCGAAATATATCTGTCTCAGTTCGTTGAGTGCTGTGCACTCTGTGAGGACATGGTCAACAATTTCATCTTTCTCCAAACAATATCTGCACGGTGGGTCGTCTTGGACACCGACCTTATGAAAATAGCCCCTCAGGGGACAATGACCTATCAACAATCTCACCACAATTCTCAGCTATTTATTTTCTAAGGAAAGACGCTCCTTAGCACGCCGTGCGCTAGGGCCAGTTATATTTTCCTTAGCACACTTCATTCAAGGAGCTTGTTTTCTAGCAATGATTTTAATTCCCTTTTGCGAACAGCAATTAGGACAGGTAAATTGGTTGAAGTCCATATGGTTCAGTTGCGGAACCCAACTTTGCCAGACGGTCTGCTTGCTGATTCCCTCCTATGCCCGAGTGGCCCGGAACCCACACGAGTGTGATTGTACAACCGTTCCTTGTCATATTGTTCAGTAAGTCTTTGCACGAAATTACTACACTGGCCTTCAGTGCCATTATCGCAGCCTTACTCTCTGAGAATATATTTATTACCCTATTCCTGTTTATATCCCTCTCACAGAGATGGACACACTGCAGAATAGCATAAATTTCCACTGTGAAGATCGTCGCACGTTGTCCGAGAGGGTAATACTCCCCAACTCCTGTGATCTTACCAAACACTCCAGATCCAGCTCTTTCATCTTGTCGAAATCTATCCGGATACTACCAGGATCCATTTCTCGGAATATTTTGCTCTCTCTCCTAATTCTCTCTACTTGGCAGAAATATCTCCAGAGAGAGGTTTGGCGTTAAAAGAGACGTCATGTAATCTGTTTGCATAGGGAGAGATGGACACCTCTCCACAGCGCGTTCCCAGACACCTAGGTAGCCGCCTGTTCCAGTTCCAAAATGTCCTAGGCAACTGAGACGATAAACAGTATTCAAGGCCTCGTTCTCTATGTTAGAGGATTTTTCAGTTTTAAAGTTCTCATTATTGATGTTATATGGTTTTTAGAGGTTAAGTCGTGAAGCTTTGAGGTTTCAAAGCTTCGATAAAGAAACTAAGTAGTTAAGGAGCAAATTTGATTTCGAATTCATAAGTAGCAGCCCTGAAAATTTGTTTTATATTAACATTTAGATATTATTTATTTATTTGGGGTAGTCGCTTTATTGCAAGCGGCATTTTGGATACGCGATTTTGAATTTGAAACAACGCCACAAATATGTTGGAAGCTTATATATTTACATACCATTTAAGCCTAGATTGGATGAATTTTCTAGGTTCCGTCAATATTTGGATAGAAGGTGTCCAGTTGACGTGGAATGCCACATGTAAGACCATTCATGGATTGTTACTAACTATTTGGAAAAGTATTTTTAATTTTGGAAACTGAAATTATAAAATAAATATGTATTAAATGTGTAATACTAGATGTAAAATAATAATAAAAAATATTTTTATTTGATAGATTGTTAATAAATGAAAATGTATCCTTTATTTGACGATATTTTTAAAAATCAAGAAACACAAAATTTAAAATGCTACAACCGAAGTTGATTAATGAAATAAGCAAACATATGTGTCCTAATTGGTAACGCTTCGGTGGAAAAGCGAGAAGTCCAGGGTTTAAATCCGCACGGATATAAAAAACTCTTTCGGTTTTAAAAATTGTCTGAACACGATATTACTGTTCAGCAATCTGCATTTTATTCCTACTGTTGTCTATATACTATATATTCAAATGATCGTTAAGTATAAACACAGTTGTTCTTCCCCTCTAACATCCTCTTACTGTTTACAGTGGTCAAAGATTGAGTTCAAGAAAATAATAAAACAAAATCACATAGAATACTTTGTGTAGATGTGGGATTCGAATTCCAGAGATAAACAATTATTTCACGTTTAAAAATTGTTGAGAAAAACAAAATTTTATATTTTTTTTTTGAGCTGTCTTGTCCCTGTCCTTATCATTTAAGAGATTTCTGCTGCTGAAAGTCAATTTGTGACACCCGTATATAGAATGTTACAAGTTCATTACTTAAACAAAGTTGCCTAATTTTGTGTTTTGTTTTAGAAATTTTAGGACATAAAGATTGCTTTCGAAAAGTGCCTGCGTAAGCTCTAAGATTTTTTTCAATAATATATTTCATTTTGAACATTCTTCTTCTTCTTCTTCTTTCTCAGCCCATTGACGTCCACTCCTGGATATAAACCTCTCCGATGGTCCTCCACTGGGATCTGTCTCTCGCCTTCTGGAGCCAGTCTTTTCCAGAAAACTGTCTTATCTCATCTACCCATCTGCGTTGTGGCCTGCCACGATTTCGGTTCGTTTCTCGCGGTCGCCATTGCAGTAATTTACTCGTCCACCTTTCGGGCTGTTGTCTAGGTATGTGCCCCGCCCATTGCCACTTTAATCGTGATATGCATTCAATGACGTTAACTACTTTGATTCTTGATCTTATTACTTGATTTCGTAATTTATCCCGTAACGAGATTCCTAACATTTCTCTCTCCATGGAGCGTTGAGTGACTCGGAGCCTATTTGCGTTTTGTTTGGTTAGTGTTATCGTGTCCATGCTGTAAGTAGCAACAGGCAAGACACACGTGTTATACACTTTCCGTTTAAGGTTGATTGGTGTGTTTCTATCTCTTAATACGTACTGCAACTTTCCAAAGGCAGCCCATGCCAGCCCTATTCTCCTTGTTATATCCGCCGTTTGATTTTCTTTGCCCAGTTTCATGACGTGGCCTAAATAGATGTACTCTTGGACATTCTCTATGATTTCATTTTGAATTTCTATTTGTACATTTGCGTCAGGGCTCATTAACTTAGTTTTCCCCAAGTTTATCTTAAGTCCCATTTTTCTCGCCTCTTCATTGAAATCATGAAGCATTTGTTTTAGCTCTTCTGGGTTGCTAGACATGACAACAACATCGTCGGCGAAACGAAGATGACTAAGATAAGAACCGTCGACTCTCAAACCTTTCTCATCCCAATTTAGTTTTTTAAAGACATCTTCCAAAGCTAGCGTAAATAGTTTCGGAGAGATGACGTCTCCTTGAACATTGTCTAGTCTTAAATCCTTAATCCGAACATGCATCGTACATAAGATCATCCTTCCATCTCTGTTAGTCATTACAGCTTGTGGAAATTTTTATTTTTCCTTTTTAAAACATTAGTTGTTGTAATAGTTGTATATGAACCTGTACTATTCCTTAATAGAATCAGATCTGTCTTTAAAAGGATGCATGATTTGTTTAAGAAAATGTTTCATATATTCAGAACAAATTTACTGAGTTTTATATAGGATTTTAACTGCTGAATTGGAATTTTTACTCTTTGTTTAAATAACTAGAAAATAAGTTTTTTCCTTGGTTAATCCTTTTAAAACCATAAATAAAAGTATAAAATGTACACGAAAGATAAGTCAAAAACAAGAATTATTGATCAGATACAAAGAACTACCCGAGCTAAGAACATTTGAATTTTTAAAAATTGTTTAAAATTGTAAATTGTAAAATTGTGATGCAAACACTGTTTTTCTCGGGTGTATCTTCAAAACTTATTAGTGCATCGTGAAATAAATGAATTATCAATTAAACAAATCTTCCTCACCCCGACCCTGTCTTTGTGTCAATTCAGTTTATATTTAGATTTACATATTTATGTATTCATTCATCTGTTACACTTTTTTTTAAACAGATTAGGTATTTAGTTCGTTCAACTTTGACTAACTGTTTATTTTTACAAATTTTTATTTAGTCGCTTATCGGAAATTCGGTCTGTTATAGGGGAATATCGTTAAATAAAGTTAAGACAAAGATCATCCATTCTAGGTCATAACATTGTTTTTTCATTTATTTTAAATTTAGTTTCCAAAGAGAATATACAGAATATTAAAAATGATTAAGCATGTACAGTTTCGTGAAAATGTTTTTAAAAAAATACAAATTATTAGAAAAAACTACATTTTTTTTCGTGGTATTCCGAATTTTAAGAAATTAACATTTACATGGTATATTTCTAAAAAAAAAACTACTTAAAATTAATATAGGTTTAGTTTTATTAGAAAATTTTAAATTTTCAATAAAACTGAAATACAAAGTATTATGGAGCTATATTCGAGCTAGAAAACAAAAAAAAACATGTAATTTAACCATTTATTTATTCTAAATTTTTCTTAAAATTTGGAACTTTTTTCGATACAATGCTACAGGAAATTCAATTCTCCATAAATAATGATGATTTTTTAATACTAGTGAATAAATATCGTTTTACACTTTAGTGCAGAAATAAGCAATCTAAGTCAACCTAATTTCAAAAAAAGTGGTTAAATGCAATACAAAAAAGCGTAGGGTGATGTATGATAACTATTTTTTTTTCATGGTTTTCGAAAAAATAGTTTTAGAGTATTTTCACACTCAACCGTAGACATATTTATATGAAGATAATTTAACTTAAAAAGTGGACATAATTGATGGTTAGTTGTATTTAATTTCCTCGTGAACTCAATTGTTTATGAGGTTTGATAAAACTCTCTTTAAAAAAAACTCATGAACGCTTTTGAAAATTACTTTTCTTTCAGAATCTATATTTTCATTAAACTTTAAAATAACCTTATATTTAATGCAAATTTAATGTCCATTTTACATTAAATTTAATGATTTTGTTCCTGAAATCGTGAATAATTTACATTTATTTTAAATCTAAAGCAATTCATTCAAATATCAGTTCGTTGTACATTAAGTTTGATTAAATGGCATCTTAAATTTCAATAAAGTAACTGAAAAGATATTTCAACTTTCTATACGTTAAAATTAATTCACATGTACGTTAACATTAAAGAAATTAATATTCGTAGTACATTACATGGGATTCCGGGAGATGGCACAACTTGTATTGAACTTTTTATTTATTATGATATAAGTTGCTTAAAAGACTCAATTTTCTTATGATGAGGTGTACATGTTTGCCGTTACTGACGGAAATCAATGAGTTGGAAATCGGTCTACAGATGCCTGTACAGTACCTACGGGAAAAATTTCCACCTTTTCCTGGTAGTAGAATTTTTTAACCTCATATTAATTTGAGTGCATTAAATATGTAGTAACAAATCTTAAATTACATTACATTAAACACATTTAATAAACGTTTATGAAATTTGCTTCCAGCACATAAATTTAATGCATTTCCTTTTTGCACGTTATTGGAAATTATTAGTGTTCACTTGTTAATTTTTGAATTGGACGGTAGAATTTTACTCCCTCTTTCAATTTTTTAAAATAAATAGATAAAAATAAAAGAGCAGTAGTTGTTGTAGAACTTTTATTATTACCAACTATCCTATTAACAAAATATATATTGTAACGTAAATTTTTGTTCCAAAAAAATATATATATTTCAGTAAATTCAAAAATAACAAGCTCGTTAATTTTATCAAATTCCCTGGCTTTGGTAAGAAAAAATTCGCGATACCTTTCCTACATCATAATTTTTTCACTAGCGGGGACATTGAACTTGATAATACTTTGCCGACAAAAAAAAAACAAAATCACTGTAAATAAAATTAATTAGCAATTTTGTTTTATAGTAAAATAATTTCGCGATTTGAATCACAGAGTGAAACAGACCGATACTATTATTTTTGGAGGTAATCGATAATCAATAAACTGTATGTATTTAGCTATTTATATTTTCTCAAAAATTCACTTCCTGATTTGATACGGCTATAACTACACTGTAAAAAGGAAATGCATTAAATTTAAGGTAAATGTGATGGAAGCAAATTTCATAAACGTTTATTAAATGCATTTAATGTAATGCATTAAATTTTATAATTTTAACATGAATCTAAATTAATTTATTCCTTTAAATTGAATATAATCATATATTAAATTTAAAGTTTGATCCTTACTTTTTAAGGTGACTATGTACTATCGCAACATCGGTCGGTCGGTATCTGATTCGCGTACCTGTTCTAAGAGTATACCGGTGCCATGATCTGATACGATCGCCGCTAAATTGGACATAACATCTGCGCTAGTAACCGTTTCTGAATCTTGAGATATTTTTGTCCTGTAGCACTCGTGAGTTGTTCCACCAGGATTTGTCTCTATAGGTCGTGTTTGGTGAAGCCTAAATGCCGATGATTCTGGGTTGGCTGACATTAGGTTAAACTCTATGCTACTATCATCAATGTATCCTGGAAATTGCCTAAACTCCACACCAAAGGATGACGCACGCACAGGGTTAGTTTGGAAACTTTGGAACATCGGACGTTGTTCCGGAAATTGAAAGGTAGGGTACCGCACAGGCGGTGCCGGAGAGGACCCACCATAACCGCCCGACCTGGCGAAGAGCCCAGCCACCTCACCTTTCTTGATGTTTGTCGAGGGCACCTAAGGAAGATGAGCCATGCTCTTAAATTTGGAAAAGAAAAACTTTTATCCCGAAATTTAAAAAGGGGCTATGGGCTTATGCGTCTGGGAAGCGAGCGTGGATGCTTAAGACGACTTAAGAAAAAAATTTAAAAAAGTTCAAGGATTATACCAATTATCGTATGAAAAAATAATTAGTATGAGGCAAGGGTCAAGTATAGTGTGTCTTGGCCAAATATTTTTGAAGACGCAAAGACCCTAACTTTTTCGAATAACTATTTATTTATTCTAACTTGCCGATAAATTAAGTCGCAATTTATTTATCGTCGAAAAAAAAGTAAGGGTAACAGATCTGTTTTCAAGAAGAAATTTTTAGTTAAAAATTAGATTATCACGAAAACAAATAAAGGGTTTCCGCAAGTAAATTTGGAAAATTTAATTAATTAAATGATGTTTTTCAATCCAATTTTTTAATTTTTTCCCGAAAATTTAGAATGTCTTTTTCATTAAATTTCCGTGAAAAATCTTATTATTTCTTCTTTATCTTCTGACTGAAAGAGAAATTATTTTATTTTGTTTGTTGAGTATTGGAAACTGAAGTTAGAATAGTTACGCGATCTTTATGACGGTAATCCGAGATTGCAACACCAGTTCGCATATACAATCCCGAATATCTCCCGTCTTTCGAACGGTAGTGTACCGGGCTCTGGGAAATAAAACCTATCTTACCTAGACACTATTTACTTTTATCCAGAGGACTCCCGATACACCGTATTTAAACCGATTTTTTTGCAATAGGTTTATGATTTTTAAAGTCTTCGGGCGCCCCAGCCTTTGGCAATTATCCGGGTAAAAGCTACTAGTTCGTCTAGGGGCCTCGGAGGTATTTTATTTTAAATATATTAAAAAACACTATCACTTTTAGCAACGCGGCCCTCTAAAAGATCGTCGATGTGGTAACCTCTTCTTGGCTGTTCAGCCGTCCTAAAAGCGATGAAAGTTCTGAAATTTGTCGTCTCTTTTAGAATTTCTTTTATAAAAAACGATTTTTTTTTCTAAAAATCCCGAGATCCGACAAATTCAACGTTTTCTGCAACTTTCTTCTCAACTTGCAACCACTTCTTAAGGCAACTGAATTCCGCTACTCCTCTTGAATATTCTCTTTCCTTAGATCTGATCTGCTACTACCTAATACTACTTCAATTTTGCTACTACCGCTGATTTCCGTATAAAATCTGACGGTTATTATACTTTCCAGGAAGTCATGTCCCAAAATTGAGTGATGTGCCGACAAAGTAACGTGATATTCAAGCGCAAATTTTAAAGTAAATTTTGTCGCCGAATATGCATAAATTCTTTTAAAACATGCTTTTATGACATTGAGGCAGATAAGAAAAACAATTTACAATTGTTTTTTCCGCTGTTCCGTTTTTTTTTAAACGTACATTTTCAACAGTATATTAACTATACAGTCAGTGATTTGAGATATATTATCACATATTTATTTAATGCACCAACATTAATGTGAGTTCAAAAAATTCTGAAACTACCAGGAAAAGGTAGATATTTTTCTCATAGACCGGTTTCGAACTCATTGGTTCCTGCCAGGTCGGGACAGACATGTACACCTCACCATAAGAAAATTGAGTTATTTGAGCAACTTATATCATACTAAACAGAAAGTTCAATACAAGTTACGCCATCTCCCGGAATCTCATGCAATGTATATTGAATAATAATGTAAATTCCTTAAGTATCAGAGTATATGTGATTTAATTTTAATGTACAGAAGTTGAGATATCTTTTCAGTTACTGTCTAAAAATTTAATGTATAGCGAACCAATATTTCAATGAATTGCTTTAAATTCAAAATAAATGTAAATTATTCACTATTTTTGGTACAAAATCAGTAAATTTAATATAGAATGGATATTAAATTTTCATTAAATTTATGATTATTTAAAGGTTATAGTAAAGACCTAATAAAGCAAAAGAAACAAATAGTAAAGGGTCACTAACAATCCAGGGTGAAAAACGGAGACCTCTTCGAGTGCATCATATCTACAAATCATTTTATTACAAAAAGTATTTTTAATATACTGACCCTTTATGTAATACTTACACTTACTCGTCGCCACTTCGCCCGCATTGAAGGCTTCAGAAGATTTTAAGAAAGAAGACCAATGAAACTATATTGAACCCCATTCTTACGGGCCTTTTCGTGCATACGTATTAGTGACAAGCCCTTATACACAAACAAGTCAAATATGGTTAATTAGTGCATGCAATTTATCAATGATGCCACGAAATCAAAATATCCATTACCCCATGAATATTTCAAAGAGCATTAATTGGCCAAAATATTACATCTTGAATCATGAAAATTAGATCATTCTAGCGTGATTCCAAACTGATTAAAAAATTTCTTATATAGTGTGATTTACGATTATTTTTACCAATTAATGCGCTTTTTAAATAGACGCATTGTGATGAATGATTTTAGTTTTTTATCATTATTGATTTTATATTATCATTAAAAATTAAAATTTCAGTTAGAAATAATAAAAATGTTATCGTTGCAGAATTAGTTTAACAAGTTACTGTTTTTCTCCTTCAGGAAGTTCAAGTAAAAATATACAACTCCAGTTCTCTCCCCTTTCGGGTTTTGACCATCCAGTGGTCTCATCAGTGAAGCTGCAATTAACCAAGAGCAACAGTCACAGGAAACTGCCTATATAAAATCTAAAATCCGAGACATGCCGGCAGGATGTTAAAGCTGCAGACATTTTCGAGGGCAGATTGTAAAATTTCAACAGTCAAATGACGTATATATATATATATATATATATATATATATATATATATATATATATATATACACCGGAGTAGTAAAAGGCTTAAAAATTAAAATCTTACTAAGATATAAAGAAACCTAATTCTACGACACTACACTCAGTAGCGTGCGTACGGATATTACCGTAAGGTTTTAAAAAAATGTGGTACGCCCTGGTAAAAACATTTTTTGATCATTTCCTCAAGTTTAGTTTTTTGTTTTAAACAAAATTTTCCTCTTGCATTTTCTTTGTATCTCTCGTTATTTTTCCGTAATTAAGCTTTTTGTAAATACCACTTAATTTCTTGCATATACAGAAAAATGTAGAAACATGAACAAAAATGTAAAAAACACAAACATTATCAAGTATGTACAGGGTGAGTCAACGATTGGATGAAGTAGGTTTGTGCCTTTTCGGTGAAATTAACAAAGAAACTATATTTATTGTTTGATACAGTTTATTTTTACGCAGATTTTAAAAATATTTAGGACTCTACAGGGTGAGCCAAAAAACTAGGACAGCATAAACTTGTATTTTTTTAAAATAGAACACACTATATACGAATCGTATTTTCGATTTAGCTTATAATTTTAAATCTTTTTTATTCAGGGTTTACTATAACAAAACTTTATAGTTTCTTAGATAATTAAGTTTAAAGAAAAAAAGTCACATTTTCAAGCATCAATTCAATCCTAAATAACGTTTTCAATTTTGTGACAAATATATTCAAATTTGGAATTTAGCAAGGCCAAGGACAAGTTAACATAATTTTTATCTAATATTTGCAATAAAAACTACAGGATGTTGAACACATCGGCTCAAATTTGAACAAGTTTAAATGAATAAATATCTTTTTTTTTAAATGGTACACCCTGTATATTTTCATGTTATTTAATAGAGTAATAAAAACCCTAAAAGTTTTGTTCAATATATCCTATACCTATATATAATAGTTTTTGAGATATTTCAGTTTTTCTTATTTTCCATACTTTTTTACAGAAATAGTCTTCATTATCATAGTAGCCATGTATAATAATAAAAAGAAACTACAGAAACAAACAGAATGTGGTTAAATATGATGAAATACATTATTCGTTATATTACAACGGCAATAGTTTAATTAAACATAATGTGAAAAAATTAACACAACAATAACGACAAGGCAAATACATATTTACTTTTATACTAAATTGAAACAAAAAAATTACCTATTAAATACTGAGATTAATTATTTCTTTTTAATAAGTGTTCGAATAGACGACCCTCTTGTGCAATGCACAAATTTAGTCTTTTTTGCAGATTTTCTCGGACCCTGGACAAAATTAGTGGCGTTATTGTTCTACAGGTATCCCTAATCCTGTTTCGCATATCTTCCACTGTTGTTGGTGGATTAACATACACCTTATTTTTAATATAACCGCATAGGAAGAAATCTAATGGGGTGATGTCGCAAGACCTTGGTGGCCACTCAATGAAACCCCCACGTCCAATCCATTTTTGCGGATATCGTTGGTCCAAAAACGCACGAACTTCACGATGGTAATGCGGAGGCGCACCATCGAACTGGAACCACATACTGTCGAGCTCATCCCTATCGAGACCTTGAAGCAGTTGGGGTAGTTCTTCTTGTAGAAAGTTCAGGTAACTATGGCCATTTAGTTGTTCATTAAAAAAGTGGGGTCCAATAATTCGATTATGATGAATACCACACCAAACATTTAATGACCAGTGGTTTTGATGTTGCACCTCTCTAATCCAAAATGGGTTTTCTGTGGCATAATAATGCATGTTGCGTCTATTTACGGCACCGTTACTTTTAAAAGTAGCTTCATCACTAAACATTACCTTGCATAATAAATTTGGATTTAATTGAATCTCCGCATTTATTGTACGACAAAAGTTTACATGACTTTCAAAATCCTGTCCATGCAATTCTTGGTGTAATTCCATGTGATATGGATGATACCTATATTTCTTGGTAGTACGATTAGCGGTGGATTGTGATGTTTCACATAATGCTGCTAACTGACGGCTACCAATATAAGGATTTTCCTGAACATTTAACAATACTTGTAGTTCTTTTTCTTCATTAGTTACTGATTTGTTGACCACTTTACGTTTTGGATAATCAACAGTACCAGAAGAATCAAATCTTTGCATTAAGTTTTGAAAAGTATGGGTATTAGGCTGGCGTCGATCAGGATACTTCATTTTGTAAATTCTTTGAGCAAGAAGGCAATTTTTTTGAGCCTCTCCTATTGTATAAATCATATCTATTAACTCATTCTTTGGAAAATTCATTTTACAATATAAAATGAATGCAAAAAAAACCAAACTACACTACATAAAAACCAAAAGAAGCGATTTGGGTTATAAATTTGACACACAGAAAAATGTTCTTTTACATTGTTTTTGCCATGGCTACTATGATAATGAAGACTATTTCTGTAAAAAAGTATGGAAAATAAGAAAAACTGAAATATCTCAAAAACTATTATAAATAGGTATAGGATATATTGAACAAAACTTTTAGGGTTTTTATTACTCTATTAAATAACATGAAAATATACAGGGTGTACCATTTAAAAAAAAAGATATTTATTCATTTAAACTTGATCAAATTTGAGACGAAGTGTTCAACACCCTGTAGCTTTTATTGCAAATATTAGGTAAAAATTATGTTAACTTGTCCTTGGCCTTGCTAAATTCCAAATTTGAATATATTTGTCACAAAATTGAAAACGTTATTTAGGATTGAATTGATGCTTGAAAATGTGACTTTTTTTCTTTAAACTTAATTATCTAAGAAACTATAAAGTTTTGTTATAGTAAACCCTTAATAAAAAAGATTTAAAATTATAAGCTAAATCGAAAATACGATCGTATATAGGGTGTTCTATTTTAAAAAAAATACAACTTTATGCTGTCCTAGTTTTTTGGCTCACCCTGTAGAGTCCTAAATATTTTTAAAATCTGCGTAAAAATAAACTGTATCAAACAATAAATATAGTTTCTTTGTTAATTTCACCGAAAAGGCACAAACCTACTTCATCCAATCGTTGACTCACCCTGTACTGACTCATTTTTAAAAGCTTGTCGCATGAGAATTTAAAAAAGACTCTTGAAATAAAATACTACTAATTAATAACCCATAATATACTATTAACTTACAAACTTAAAGTAACTACTAATTAACAAAAATTATTCGAACAAAAAAATATCACAAAACATGCTGAAAATGTTGTCTCCCAGTTACAATACATTTTCTAATGCTTTTTTTCATGGCTTTTCTTACTTGCGTAAAAATACCAGGCATCACTCGAATTTGCTGATTTCCCATTTCAACTTTTTGATGAAGAAACTGCACGTTAGGAATTTCAATGGAATAAACTAAGTTTTTTAAATGCCCCCAGAAGTAATAATCCAAAGGATTAAGGTCAGGGGAACGAGGAGGCCATATTCTTGGGCCTCAACGACCTATCCATTTATTCCTGAACGTTTCATTAAGGTATTCCCTCACATTTCGTCCAAAGTGAGCTGGAGCGCTATCATGCATAAACCACATCCGCTAATATATTCCAAGTGGGACTTCTTCTAATAGAGGTTACAATCCATTTTGAAGAAAATTCAGATATGTTAAGCCATCTAATCGATTTGGTAGTACTACGGGGCAAATAAAAAAATCGCCAATTATTCCAGTCGAAACTTTTATAGAAAATTATTGCTGATACTGGGATTGTATTATTCCATGCAGATTTTCATTCCTTGTAAATCCAGCTTTGTCAGTTAATAAGATGGTAGAGTGAAAAAATAAATTCTGGTTGATCTTATTTAAATAATAGTTACAAAATCTGAGACGTGGAGCATAATCCTCGATAGAAAGTGCCAACACCCTCTGCAGATAGTAGGGGTGTAACAAATTATCAAGGTATTATTCGTTGGACAGTCATATGACTTACTCTTTCCATTCTTCCAATTGTTCTTGTACTAGAATCAGGATTTACCTCAACCGTCTGAAATATTCATTCCTTGAGTTGCACTCTCCTTACATTTTGAAGTCTTTCGCTGGAGGTACGAGGCTTAATGAACCGGTTTTACCAAAACGAGCGAGAATTCTTGAAAAAGTCTTCCTATTCGAAATGCGTTGAACCGGAAAACGTTCAGCATACAGACGCGCAGCAAACACTGTATTCACTTTTGCAAGGTCATAAATAAAATGCATATCTGCTAATTCTTCAAATGAGTAGCTCATTTTTATCAATTAACCACATTAAAAACGCATAATGAAAGCTTATCTTAACTGACAATGACATTTTATCTGGAAACAAAAATAAACATCATGGTCATAGCATATTGGATAATGTTTGTGTTTTTACATTTTTCTGTGTATACAATGGAAAAAATGATATTTACAAAAGGTTTAATTACGGAAAAATTACGAGAGACACAAAGACCACTCAAGAGGAAACTTTTGTTTAAAACAAAAAATCAAATGAATGAATGATATGATAAAAACAAATTTTTACCAGAGGCGTACCACATTTTTTTAAAACCCTACGGTAATATTCCTACGTACGTTACTGAGTAAACTAAGAACTCAATTTTTTTACTGTCATTAGAGCAGTACAAAATTAAGCTCTGGGTAAAATTTCATTCTATTATCTTCTAGCGTTCGAAAGTTTTCACACTAAAACGTTTTTTTTTTTAAATTTTTTAACACCCTGTAACTTAGAAACGAAAATTCGTAGAGCAAAACTACATATGAAAAAAAAATTTTTTTTATTAAGGAGTCCACTATTTAATTGATTCTCAACATTTATGTTACACCCTGTATATAGACGTAGTTTGACTTTATAGTCTTACATCGAAAATGTCTCCGGTTTAAGATCCTGCCGACATATCTTGAAATTTAGATTTTATATAGATGGTTGTGAATATTGTTCTTGGTTTATTGCAGCTCCACTGATGATCCATTAGCTAGTCGAAACGCGTATGGAGAGAGGACCAGCGTTATGTTTGCTTGAAGTAACCTGCCTGTATATTTTTCTCTTAAGTGTCCGAAGAAGAAAACCAGTAACTTGTTAAACTAATCAATTTCATGATGAATATTTATGCTAAAAAGCGAAAAATAACAATATAAATTTTTATATCAAATCGAAATTTTTAAAGTAAACAACCACTAACACGGCATAGTATACAAACGTTAGTTAGAATGCGAGTCACATTTTGTTAGGTATTAGTTTGGCGCTGACTTCAAAAATTTGAATTTCATATAAAAATATATATTGTTATATTTGTTTTTAGCACTTTTTAGAAGTAGATTAAATTTTTTAAAAATTTTATTGTTAGTTTCGAATATGCTAAACATTATCATTTGATTATGATAAATTTGGTCTTAGTACCTCAACCCGTAACACATTCAGAGGGCCCTGTGGCAGATTTTCTCAGTATGATGCAAGTCTTCGAGATGCCTCCCCCTTAAATGTTTTTTCTTTAAAATAACCTTCGATTGTGAATGAGATTTTTAATTAGTCCGCCAGAGTTTATCAAACTACAAAAAAATATTTTTATAAAGGTAGGTTCATAGTGCTTTAAAAAATGACGTTCTCTATTTATATTATAATATTCAGAATGCTTATGAAAATGTCAGTTGAAAACACACAAATACCCCAGGCAAGTAGAAGATCATCTCCAGAATCTTGCACTGATCTGTCCCACGGATTCTGGGTGGACAAAAAAATTAATAAAGACAGTATGAGGCCACCCGAATAAGACGACACTTTATATTGGAACATACAATGCACGTTCCCTATTATCAGATGAAAGAATTACTGAACTTGAGTGAGAACTAGGAAACATTAAATTGGACATAGTCGATCTCAGAGAAGTCAGAAGACGTGGCAAACAATTTTTAAAACTAAAATCCGTTTTTACCACGTAGGTGACGACAATAATTCCTTAAGTTTCCTGCTGCAACATGAACTATACCAAATGAACAGTTTATTAGACACGTTTGCGGTATTAAACAAGTTTGCTTCCAATAGCGATCATGGAATGGTACGAGGTAAAATAGAAATATGTTTAAAAAAGGAGAGGCATTGGATGATCAAGAAGAAGAACAAAGGGAGACCATGGATGAAGCCATCAGATGTAGATGGTTTTCAGCAGTGTACTGCTGACCTAATTAGTAGCAAACTGACGCTAACGACCTAAGTAGTAAATTAACAACTGCCTTGCTAGAAAGTCAGAACAAATTTTGTCCTAAAACCCAAAAAGAAGGGAAGCTTAGCCAAAATACCAAACAACTAATGCAGAAAAGAAGAACTACAAAGAATAAATAAAGAAATATCCAAAGTTGTTAGACAAGACACTCGAAAATACAATCAAGAACAGATCGAACATACCATTGAGAACAATGAAAGTATGAAAGTATTGAGAAGAAAACTAAGAACGGGAACAAGACAAATAATCAAAGTGAAAGATAAGACTGGTCAAGTTTCAACAAACAGAGAGGAAATCCTTAAAGTAGTCGAATATTTTTACAAATTACTATACAGAAGCCAAAACAAAGAGAATAGCAAAGATCAAGTACCAGAAATATTGACAAGGAAAAAGGGCACTGTCAACCAAGGATCAGAATAAATGCCGGAAATCACAATAAACGAAATAAAACTAGCCCTTAGAAAAACTAAGAATAACAAATCTCCAGGTGAAGATGGTGTAGTTACTGATGCAAAAGAACTTTTTAATATGTGCCTTTTGGACAGTACAATACCCGACAAGTGCCACAATGCTGAGATAATTTTCATTTATAAAAAAGGAGATCCCTTTGATTTGGAAAACTACAGACCAATAAGTCTTCTTAGTTACCTATATAAACTCCTAACAAGAATAGTAACGACTCGACTTGAGAAAAAACTTGATTTCTACCAACAATCAGAGCAAGCGGGGTTTCGTACTGGGTTTGGAACAAACGATCACCTACAGAGCATCAAAACGGTAAACTATCGAATACAATCGACCACTCATTCTGACTTTTGTGGATTTCCATAAGGTGTTTGATACGATAGAGTTGACAAAATTATGGAAGCATTACAAGCATGCCGCACATGTAACACAAAGTTAATTTACAATATATACAGGAATGCAACTGTCAGTGAAACTACACAGAAACACGAATCATATCCCAATTGGCAGAGGAGTCCGACAGGGTGATAGCTCATCGCCTAAACTGTTTACTGCAGTACTAGAATACGCCTGTAAAAAACTTAACTAGGAAAAAAGAAGCCTGAATGTAGACGGCCAAAGATTAACAAATTTGAGGTTCGTGGACGACATAGTTTTGTTTTCCGATAATCTCAAGGAGATATGTACAATGTTACATGAACTTCAGCTAGTGTGCGCCAATGTGGGTCTTAAAATAAATATATCAAAAACAAAATTTATTACCAATCCGGTACCTAGTGGAAATATCAATATTGGAGACAACGAAGTGGAGCTTGTGGAAAAATATATATACTTTGGACACGAAATAAAGATCACAAGAGATAATCAAACATGCGAGCTACGGAGAAGAGTAAATCTCGCATGGGCAGCCTATGAAGAACTTAAAGACATCTTTAAAAGCGATGAACCAATTTCTTTAAAACGTATAACATTTGACCAATATGTGTTACCGGTTATTACCTACGGTGCCGAAACTTTGACACTGACAACTGCAACTTCTAAAACGCTGCAAATAGCTCAGAGAAAGATGGAAAGGTCAATGTTAGGTATATCGCTGCATGACCGAGTTAGAAATGAAGACCTGAGATGAAAGACAGGAATTTTCCGAATTGCCACACTCAAATGGAACGAGGCCGGACATGTCGCCCGAATCAGTGATGGAAGGTGGACGAAGAGACTACTCGAGTGGAGGCCGCCATTAGACAAAAGAAGTAGAGGAAGACCCCCTACTCGTTGGACTGCCGATCTCGAGAGAATTGCAACAAATTGTATGCAAATCGCTCAAGATAGAGCACAATGGACAAGAATGAGGGAACCGTGAACGCTGGATGAAGATTCAGAGCGCTTTATGTTAAAAAATAAAAGTTAAAGAACATATTTTAAGCATTTACTCAGTTTTTCTGGCAAAATATTGAAAATTTTTGTACTTACCTTTATCAGGATATTTTAAGATATATTCTTGCCAGCTAATAATTTAAGGATGTTTAGTGATGTCATAGAAAAGGCAGCTGAAGGCAGTTGTTTTCAAAATCTCTCACATGCGAAAAGGAAATGATGTTTTAAATTTTATTATGAGCATATAAAACATTTTTTAAAGTGTCAAAAATATTTAATTCATAAATATTGAATGAGGTTTGGCAATAGCGCATACATTTTGTAGTACCAATTTTTTGTTTGATAAATAGAAAATAATGAGTATCGACAGTCATGATTAAAAGTTTTCCTAGACCAGGATATATATCGTCTAATCTTATATAAATAAACGGGAAAACTCTGTGTACATTCTTCAAATCTAATATGGAAATATTACATAAAGTGCATACAGATAAATCTATATTAAACCTGGTGATGTGTTATTTTTGTAGAATAAACTTAGGCCTGATAAATATCCGGAATTTATGCCCTAGTTTCAATTTAATATTAAGTCTGTTTTGATGTTTACGTAATATATCATTTTATGGGTGATTTGTTATTTAACAGATTACCTCCTATACAACTCATACTGTATAGTCCGAAAAAAACGTAAGAAAATATACCTCGAATTTAAAACAAACTCTGTAGAACCACTATATACTTTTGTAAAATTAACTATCGGCCTTGTGCAGGATGGATCTCTATACTAGTACCAACTCTATGCAGTCTATGGGAAGGAAACAAACTAGATAGAGTAACAAGACTCTCTTTAGTTTGCGGTGTGGAGGCACCACAAACTTCAACTTGGTGTACACTATAATTAATAACAAATAAAGAAAGAACATGATTTTATCAAATATTTACTAATAAAATATGTTACCATTGTAACTTATAATTTAATACCATTACTCAAGATATTTTAAGAAACGTGAGCTATCTCTAGCGAAAAATATTCGAAACTACAACAATTTGATTTAAAGGGAGAAGAATCAATTAGTTAGAATTAATCTTTATTTTGTCTTAACAAGTACAGGAGTTTTGTGCTTCCTATATCTAAGTCAAAAAAACAAAAAAATATTATTTGCTTGACATTGAAATTATAAGTACCTATATTTATCTGGAAAAGATAACTTTATACATTTTTTGAATTTATTTTTAGTAAATTATGACATTATTAAAAATGCTCAAGAATGCTTTCGCTGAAATGAACAGTTGCAATGAAAAATGTAGTTTAAAGAAAAAAATTTGTTAAAAATACCAGGATTTGTCCTTATACTTCACCTTTGACGTACTTCTATGTGTATCAAAATATGTTGTGCACATACATAGTGCGGCCCATATATTCTTAGCCTCATATAGTAAACAGCGTTTAATGCTAAAACGTACTGTTATAGAATTTCTTACTAAAAAAGGTGTAACATCTACACTAATCAAAGAACGTATGGATGGTGTTTATCGCGACTCTTGCCCATAATTAGCAATTAAGAATTAGTTAAAGTTATTTTGATGGCGACGTGAATAGTAGAAAGATGATCCACATGAAGGAGGCCCTGTATTGATGACAACTGTCCAGTCGACGACTCAAAGTAAAATAAATAGTTGTAAAAACTGACATTTCGAAACCCAATGTTCTGTGGATACTACATGAACATTAGCGATGACTCAAAATTATGGCAAAGTGAGTTTCCTGGATCATTAACGCATTTCAAGAAAAACGTCGTGTCGAGTATTGTAAATAATTTTTTGAGCTTTGTCAGAAAAATGAAAATGATTCTTTATTACCATCCGAAATGAATTCAAGAGAGTGACATCGGAAAGAAAAACCAGTTCTAAAGAAAGCTAAGGGCATCCAAAGCATCACAAAGCTTATGGTCATCATTTTTTAGTACTGCCAAAGTATCCTATTGGCAGAATTGCTGAAGGCAATTATGGGGAACAATAAGATACATAATTTTGCCTAGTCCTTATTCTAAATAGGTCAGGGGTGGCTTATGGAGATCAACCCTCGTATAAAAATCGATTTTTAGGTAGATACTTATTATAATCATAACTGGTTATTATAGTCTAAAAAAGTTTTCATTCTATTTCGATTATGTACAGGCCTAAAAATAATGTTACACGAATACGTTAAAGTTATTTAAAAGGAAGTGAGTTCCATAAATACTAAAGTAAAAGCTACCCTATTGGCAAATTGCCACAACTTCCTACAACAATATTTTTGAAAATTATACAAAAATAAAGACCATTAGAAAAAAGTAAACTAATCGTTTGATCCTATTTTTTTCATTGAATCCGATTAAAATTATTTTTGTTTAGACGATCCGAAAGTTCAAGTACTAAAAAGTATAATATAGCTTTCTAATTCATATACAGGGTGTTTCCAAATAATTGCGAAAAATCTTAAAGAGTTATTCTTGAGCTAATTTTAAGCTTAAAAGTTCATATAAACATGTCTGATAATGGTTAGTTTTTAAGATACAGAGTATTGTTATTATTATTTTTAGTTTTTTAAATTTATATCATTTGTTTTTAACGATAATTAAGGTAAATTTGAAACACATAACATTTTTTGCAAATCTCATAAAAAAAATATTATGTGAAATAATATATAGAGTGGTACTTTTTTCTGGGTCTGTAAAATTTTACGCTCCCGAACTTTTTTCAGCCGCAACTGACTCGATTTGATTACTCAGTTAGCTTTCCCATCTTATTGTGCAACTTTTTTGTCTCTTAAGCTTTGCTCTAAAAGTCAGTAGTTTTTCCACGAAAAAAAGAAAATAAATAAGTAAAAAATCATAATATAATTGTTTTAATCAATTTTCATTCATATTTGTTTTAACCAACAGAGACTAAGAAAAAAATACAACATAATAATAACAGAATTTGAACAATAGTAACAAAATATTCATAAGAGAAATTACAACAAATGTTGAAAATGACCACCCTCAGGTATAATGCAAGAATCCGAACTACGTCTCATTGAAGAGAATATTCGTTGAAATTATCTTGGAGTCTTCTTATCCTTTCGCAAAACGCAACAGTACGATTTCTCAAATCTTCAACATATTCTACAGGAGATAAGTGAACTAAAGATTTAAGGAAACCCCAGATGCAAAAATCCAAAGGATTTAGATCCGGAGATCGGGCAGGCCAGTGTTGAGTGCCTCCTCGACGAACGATTGAATACACTGCCTCTAGATGACTGTGTACATTGATACTGAAACTGATACATAAACCATAATTCTTGTCTAACTTAAAGAAGAACGTCTTCAAGAAAGACAGGCGACTTTTCCTCGAAAAAGTGACAGTATTGTTTGCCATTTAATCTCAATGGAAGTTAACATGGGCCAATTAGTTAATCGCCTATGACACCAATCCATACATTTAATGAAAACTGATACTGATAATTGGCTTCAACAGATGATTGCGAAAAGTTTGCCTCATCAATAAACAAAATACGAAATAAAAAGGGGAATATTGGGTGATCATGTGAAAAATTCACTGGCAAAAAACTATACGCGGTAGAAAGTCTCGATGTAAAAGCGCCTGCACAAACGGGATATGGTAGGAATACAATTGGTGTCCTTTTAAAATTCGGAATACTATGGAATTGCTTATGTTTAATATATTGGCAATTTTTCTCGTACTGGTTTTAGGAGACTCTTTTATTAAATTAAGAACAGCTTCCTTTAGTGCTATGGTTCTTATCTCACGAGGACGTCTACAATCAGAAGTTCGTTTTAGAAATGTACCATTTTCTCGTAAACGCTGATAAAGACGAGCAAATGTGCTATGATGAGGTAACCTACTTTGTGGATATAATTCAGCATAAATCCGTTGAACATCTAATGAATTTCCATTAGCATGACCATCAACAAAATGCATATCTGACATTTCAACATTTGTACTATTTGTTTTACTTATTTTACACTAAGAGTACATAAAATCAATCACACTTATCCACAGAAATTTTCACAAAAAAAAATATGACAAATTAGGCGCAAACTTAAATGACAACAGTCTACTTAATAAACCACCCCTACAGAACTTAATTAGAGATGCATCTGAACATATTTTTTTTTGTGGAAAAACTATTGACTTTTAGAGGAAAACTTGAGACAAAGAAGTTTCATATTATGATGGGAAAACTAAGTGAATAATGAAATCGAGTCAGTGATACCCAAAAAAATAGTTCAAGAGGGTAAAATTTTACAGACTCAGAAGAAACTACCACTCTATATATTGTTTCACATAATAATATTTTTTTATGAGAACTGTAAAAAGTGTCTTGTATTCCAGATTAGACTTTAAAAATAAATAATATAAATTTAAAAAACTAAAAATAGTAATACACCTTGTATCTTTAAAACTATGCATTATGGGACATATGTTTACACGAGCTTTTATGCTAAAAATTAGCTCAAGAATAACTAAGAAAATTAATTTTTAACTTGACATATCTTACAGATATATCAAAATTAGAAAACGTATAATTATGAAGAATACAGAGGTGACCAGAATTTCTACTAAAATTCTTAGACAATATTTACGAATAAAAAATTTATAGGTCTATTTGTGGGAAACATAATTTTTAGCTAAATAAAGATTTCATACATTACTTATCTAATCTACATAATTCTAAACTAATATAATAATGAGGTAAACTTTGTTTGTTTGTTTGCTCGAGGTAATCTCCGGAACTACCAAATAGACTTCAAAATTCTTGTCAGTTTTGTAAGATAACATTCTCGGTTTGAACATTTTAATAAAAGGAGTATTTCGCAAAAAGAGCTGAAAATGAAAAATTTTCGAAAAAAGGTATGTGATTTTGAGCTCTCCAGTTGAAGTTTTAAGCAGTAAGGTCAAATTTTACATAGTTAGGGAGGTAAAATACAAAATTCCTAACTTGTCATTTTATGAATGATTTTGGAAGTTATTAAATGAATCACTTTTTTTTTACTCGTGAGGGATATCAAAAATGAAAGCTTATAAATTGAGCAATCTGAATATATAAGTAAAATTAACCAAGTTTTTTGATAACTGTGAAATTCAATATGTGCGAGGCCTGGGCGCATAGACAGAGACAGGTGGAGGCGTAAACGAGCAACAGAAAGAAATAGAGCACCTTGTTGACATAAAATGACCGTATATTTCAAAATTTTTGGTGTAGATATGATTACTTAATTTTTTTTGTTGCTCTTGAAATATATATTCCAATCTTATTGAAATCCCACCAACCCTAATTTTTTTCGCCTTAAAATGGGATTTTGCCTAATTATTATATTTTTAGATATTTTTTGCCCCAATAAATCATTTAAATTTTAAAACCCACACCACGATTCGTTACTTTTCTGTAAAAATTTTTGAAAAGTTCCATTTTATCTCACAATATTCCAATATTTGGTTGTTTTTATACAGGGTGTCCTGAGTTGTTATTTAAGTATTGGTATTTTCAATTCCGTTGTACGTTTTTTTAAATGGAACACCCTGTATCTAGTAGCATGTGTCGAAAGAGGATTTTTTGTCTTCAAACCGATATCAACACGTTTTCCTATATTTCCAATAGTTTTCTCAAAAATTGCTATTAAACAAATAATGGCCGATTTTTACTTTATAACTTTTACAAAGATAGAAAGCAATTATGATTTTTTGTATGAAGTATAAGCTCAATAGGTGTTTTGTTGTTCTATACAATTTCGTTTGTAGATTCTCCGGAAATAAAAAGTAATCATTATTGACTTAAATTGAAATCGAACAGGGCGGACGACATAGAATGTCTGCAGACGAAAGTTAGAACTCTCCTGACAAAGACACATAAACATCATCCTCATAATGCCATTGATCAGACAATGCTACCAAGTATCACGAAAGAAGAAAATTGGTGGATATTGGTAAGCAATTGGATCAACAACTAAACCTATCTTCATATTTTTACAGGTTAACAGAATCTTTTTTGCTACACCGGCCAATATCCGAGGTAGACGACTCAACACCGCTGCAGTCGAGGGCCCTTGCACTGACTTCTCATCACCAACCAAACCAAGAGAAGCTTCAAACCTGTCTACGGAAGCCCCTTCGAGAACGACACCCAAATGAGGTTAATCAGGAAAATGTCAATAAATTAGCGTTGAACTACTGGGTGATATTAGAACAGCCTGAAGATTTCGAATATTAGATGGATTGTATCCAGCACATAACAGCAGAATGCCTAGCATTTGTCGCATCGGACTACGAGAAGAGGCACGATTCACCGCCAATTCAAACTGTTATAGGTAGAGAAAGTCACATGTTATGAATATAGCCCAGGACCTATACTGAAGAACAACAAGTTCGGGCTGTACTGCAATCGAACTCTTCTTACGAATCATACAATTGTAGATAACAGACGAGACCTTAGTTTAGTAGATAAAATATCTAAGCGAGCAACATTAATTGAAATCGCCATGCTTAACAACAACGATCTAAGAAACAAGCATAATGAGAAGATTGTCAGATATAGAGACCTGGAGGTACAAATATGCAGACAGTGGGGAATAAATAGCATCCGTACGATCCCCATAATTCTATCAACACCTGGCGTCGTACCGAAGAGTCTTCTGCTTAAAATCAAGGGAATGAGTCTGTTAGGTTATGCAAAACGCAATGTTACTTGAAACCGCCTCGAACTGTCTGAAACGTGGAAAGAACTATCACGGAACTCCATACTTATGATGTATGTATTTGAGATAAGTGAATGTTCCATTAAGAGAGTTATTTATATGAATTATCCTTTCAGGCAGAGAAAAGAAAAGAATATATACAAACAACTTATTTCCTGCAAGTACCACTCTGGTCCTCTTTCCATACATGCACGATGGTCTCGTCAGTGGAGCTGTATCGAACCGAGAGCAACAGTCGCAAGAAGACCAAAAAGATATTTATAGGAAATAAGCAGTTTGTATATATTATTTCCTCTACTTTGCCAGAAATGAAAATAAACAACCATTTAAATACGGCAGATAGATTTCTCCATTTCTCACTGAAATTTTGATTTTTAAAAAATTTTCTTGAAGGAATTAAAAATAAAGGTGTGTGTCAGCATTTTGTGGAATTTGACCACAGGGCGAGAAATAAAAGTGACTAGTCTTTTTCATACAACTTCTATATAATTTAAAAAATGACTAAATTCAAACGATGGTATTCCAACTCAAAAACATTTTGTTATAATTATAATTTAAAAATTTTTCGGTACACAGTAACTTTATTTATCAAATAAGTTTATCCGTTTGTCTGTATTTCTATTTGTCAGCCCACTTATATTTCAAAAATAATCTAGGTCAAATATGAATTTTTTTATGAGTAGCATTTTAAACAAGCTCTTTATATGACAAATAATCTTTTGTATTTTTTGATAATGTTGTATTTATTTTATTACACGAGATATTAGAAAGAACCAAAACAAAATTTTTAATTTCTGGGTCAAAGCTCTTAAGATGGATTAATAGGCTTCACGTGCGGTATGAGTTGCTTAAGAAAAATTCAACTATGTATATATTTCTTTTATTTCCTGAAATAAGAGAATTGGTTATATTTTTGAAAATAAAAAAATGTGTGGCATAATTTATTTATCTATGATGCGTCTTTTCTTTCAGCAACTGAATTGTTATAGACCAAGGCTTCTCTTTTTTTTTAGGTGGATGTGAATGGAACATGGAGTTTTTTGCATGAGGGCCTGCAGAATAACCTAAATAACGATAATTTTGATATGCGTTTTCAAAAAGTTGGGCAACATTGTTTTTATTCATAAAAATACAAAATTTACGAAAAAAAAATCGTTTTTTTCTACTTTTCTGTCGTGTAACTTTCAAGGTATGCATTTTAGAGGAAAGTTGAAAAGGAAAAAAAGTTTCATAATTAATAGGTTGGTCGAAAATCTCAAAATATATTTCCCTTATTGCAAAATAGCAATAATTAAAAAAAAAAACAGTTTTTAATCAATTTTTTTCAACCATTTAAATTTCTCCGAGGACCTTCATATTAGAACAAAGAAGACTTTATGTCATGATAAAATAGCACGTTACAATTCGATTTCGTTTACAGAAATTGACCATTTTTCAAGTTCGTGTGAGTCCAAAATATCACGTTAACGTATTTAAATTTATTTTCAACATATAGTAGGGACTCAAGTTTTCCGACGCTTTTTTCAGAATCAAAATCGGATGATTTGGACGCCCGCAGGAATTGTGTAAAAACATTGTTGATAATTTCGCTTATAAACAAATAGATTATCTCGGCGGATTTTCATTGGATTTTTTTTGCAACACATGGTTTGAAAGTACTTGGAAAGACGCTTCTTTTCTTAAAAAAAATTGAAATCCATCAATTGGTTTCCGAGATACAAACTGTCAAAGTTGACAGTCTGTTACGGTGAATCTATAAACAATACAGAACTGATTCTTGTCGTGCCGAGTTCTTTTTTGATACAAATATTTAAATGTTTATGTTTTCGGAAACTTTAATAAATAATGAAAAGAATGTCGCCCACGTGCGTGAAAAGTGAAAAACCAGGGTTTCTTTTACATTATAAAGTTTGTAATATAATATTTAGTGTTAGGAATGCTTTATTGAACTTTTTGAACATAATTTATAAAGAATAACTATTTTATTTTTATCTGTATTTGACGAATAAAATAATTTAAAACCAAATTTTTTTTCAATTTGCTTAAACAATGATTGTTTAAACAATTTTGATAATTAAAATAAATATATAGCGTTATAGTATGCTTAATTATATTATTAAACAAAGATTCACTTGGAAAGTCCAATACTATAGGGTGAAGTATGCTGTAAGTATGATGCATAAATAACGTCATTTATTTATAACAAAATGAATGCATGATGGGCACATGGCATTATAATATTTAAGCTCCATTATTCGCGGTACATCGATTTTTAAAAAAAATGATCAAAATCGCTTCATTAGAAGCATAAATAACGTCATTTATTTATAACAAAATGAATGCATGATGGGCACATGGCATTATAATATTTAAGCTCCATTATTCGCGGTACATCGATTTTTAAAAAAAATGATCAAAATCGCTTCATTAGAAGCCGAGAAAATGAAATTTTTTTTCAGATATGTATTTTCAATCTTCGAATTCAATTTTAAAATGAGAGCTCCCCACCTCTCTTTTTTTATTAAAGTTCCCGATAACATAAAGATTTAAATATCTGTATCAAAAAAAAAACTCGGCAAGACAAAGTTCTTGGTTCAAGAATCAGGTCTGTGTTGTTTATAGATTCACCGTAACAGGCTGTCAACTTTGACAGTTTATATCTCGGAAACCAATTGACTGATTTGAACTTTTTTTTCACGAAAAGAAGCGTATTTCCAAGCACTTTCAAACCATGTATTGCGAAAAAAATCTAATGAAAATCTGCTGAGATAATCTATTTGTTTATAAGCAAAAATATCAACAATGTCTTTAAACATTCCTGAAGACGTCCAAATCATACGATTTTGATTCTGAAAAAAGCGCTGAATTCCCTACAATATGTCGAAAATTAATTTAAATACCTTAACGTGCTATTTTGAACTCGGACAAATTTAAAAAATGGTAAATTTTTGTAAACGAAATCAGAGTGCAAAATTATTGTGCAAAAACTATCCATTCGATCCTAACGAATTTTAGGGTGTTATTTTATCATGGCACAAAGTTTTCTTTGCTGTAATATGAAGGTCCTCAGAAAAATTTGAATGGCCAAAAAAAATTGATTAAAAAACTGCTTTTTTACCTTTCCGACCAACCCTATCTTATGGCAAATTTAATTACAATTTTTTTTTCCTCTTTAACGTTCCTCTAAGATGAATACCTTTAAAGTTACACGAGAGAAAAGTTGCAAAACAACTTTTTGAAATGACGCATATCAAATTTATCGTTATTCAGGTTATTCTGAAGACCGTCATGCAAAAATCTCCATGTTCCACTTCACATCCACGAAACCCCGATATTTTACAGATAAGCCCTGGTCTGTTACCCTTTCAATGATTTTTTAAATGCCCATCCTTGGTTATTACCAAAAACAGAAATAATTATAATTGATCAGTTTATATTTGCAGACTATTTAAACTTGAATACAATTTCACGTTTAAACAGCTTTTTCACAAAAAGAAAATTAGGGTTCCATTTTTAAATGACCTATATGACTATACCCCCGAACAGAAACAGCTGATCACAAGGGACAATTGTGTTGGAAGGGGTCTTCAAAAACTGGTTTGGCCTTACAGTCAGTATTCATTGTTTCGAGATTTTTTTTTAACACTATACTTTTATTGAAACACAATTACTACCAGACTTGTGTTAGTTGACAACAGGTTTTTTGATTAAAGGTAATTTTATAATACAAAAAGAATTTATTCCATTTTGATTTTGAATCATCCCGTTTGACTAATGCGGTTTTCAAGTTGAAAAAATATATTTCTAAAATTTCCAAGAATTTTTCTTTTCCGAGTAGAATCCTGACGCTTGGTTTAAAGCACTATACAAACTGTAAAAAATCAGTTAATTAATTTTTTTTAGAATTCATTGCGGGGAACTCTTTTTTTTTGCAATCTAATACGAAATAATTTACACAATCGTGATATGGCTACAGATAAGAAATGTTACATGATCACGAAGTGATAAAAGAATAATTTGAAAATACGGGTCTATCATGTTTAATTCCAAATGGTATACGCCCACAGTTTGTTCAAACTATTTGGGAATTTCACATTTTCATGAATTCAAAAAATAGGTCACTTTAGATGTGCTGTTTTAAGGGTTATTACAAGATTAAAACTTCACGCATTTTTAATTGAATTTCTTCAAAATAATATCAGATCAAACTCTAATTTTCAAAATTCTCATACCGATGTCTAAATTTTATGAAAAACATATTTTAAAGGGAATTGTTTGATTTTGACATTAAAGGTTTCTAAAATTAAATATGGAATGTGTACTATTGTCGTTTTCTTGAAAATATTTTCAAAACCGTCTTTACAAATTGTTTAATCATTAATTTCGATTTCTTTCAAAAAATTTGCCGGTAGTAACTAGGTTTTGTCTTTCACGCATAGTTTAAGAATTGAATTGAACATACCCCTATAGACTTGGCATAACGTCAGAACTAGGGCCCGGTTGTTTGAACGCTGAATAACGTAATAATATTTTTATTTATATTTGAAAAAGTGTTGATAAACACTAGATACTTGATCTCTTGGTACACACATACCGATTTTATGCTATCCTTTTCTAATTGCATTATTTAAAAGAGTATATTGATAATCAGTACGTCAATTCTAGAAATGAATTTATGATTGCCTAAATTATTATTATTGTTATTTTCAATATGTAAACAATATCTAATCATATTTACCAATAAAAATAAGTTTCTAAATCCTCTTTTTGTTAATATTAATTGCAAACTTCGCATTTATAGTAATTTCTAACATTTAAAGATATTGAAAAGAACTACAACAAGCAATTAAACTGAAAGAAATGATAAATAAACATGTTTATGTCTGTCAAACATCAAAAAAGCCTCTTCTCCACCGACCATAAACAGGGGCCCTATCCTCGAACTGGGGAACGTGAAGTGAACGGTGAAAAGGTGGCGAACGCGTATTCTTGAAATGTTCATCACTCATATCCTCGTTCGCCCGGTGAAAGGCAAGCGAACGGTGAATCATGCGCAAATGAAATGTCAGCCCCTAAATGACATATTTTACAGATCGATTTCAAAAAATAAAATAGAATTAAAAATTTTTATTTTATTTTGGTTTTTCAAAATTACTCGCATTACAAAAAAAAATAATATGTTGACTAACCGTTTCTTTAAGACATTTTATTTTCTGAATAAACAGTTGAAACGTTAATTAGTTGGCACCCGATATTTTCAAATTTTTTAATAAAATATCTTTAGAAAGTGGAATGTGTCTGGCAAATATTAAGCAAATTTGAGATTACAGACATATAAAATTATTACAGGAGATTCTGTTCATAACTCAATTGTATGAGCGTGCTATTTAAAAATGTTTTTCTAGGGCCAGTTCTTCTTATGGATTTAACATAAATACTTGTGTCCATAACAGCCGAATATCTTAGTTTTAAACAGTTAAATCTAACATAATTCTTTTCATGATACAACTTATAATAAATTTGAGAAATCACAATGTGTAAGCTATCTGAAACTTTTATTTAAATAAGTAACAAATTTTATATTTACATTATGTTAACTACAGCACTTAACTTAATTAGACTGTGTTAAACACTATACGACACTACAATTAAATAAATATTATGATTATAATTTATCGGGACATATAAATATGAACCTTACAGACCAACGAATGAGGTCCTTCAGCATAAACATCTTATTTATGGTACATTTGATCTTCAAGTCTTTACAGATCTTTATAAAATAAAAAAATATATATATTTGAAGTTGAATGTGAGATCCGCCAGTATCTTTAATGGACGTCTTCTGTCTGCCTTTGGTTTCGGTCCCTGGTCATAAACAGTTTCACTATCATTGTTCAAGTTTCAGGTTTTCTTTCAAATTTACTTGTCAGGACAGAACATCTTGCAATAAGAGGCTGGACACTTTGTGAATTCATACAATAAATAACTGATTGGATGGCTTTTAGTCATACTACGCAGAGTTGTAATTTCCGCCGTTTCAAGGTTTATCAGTGCTGACTTTCTGCAATTACTGTCCAGTATATTACTTTGTATATATGATTGCTGCTTTTCTTGATATCCCTTTTTCTTTATACAGGGTGTCCAAGATAAGGATCCTAAGCATGGAGATCTCGGAAACTTTTCTCTAATTTAACCGACCTCGTATCTCCAACTGTTTCCGAGATCCCCATGCTTAGGATCCTTATCTTGGACACCCTGTATATTAGAATCTTCAAGTACTCTTTGTATGCATTTTTGTTTAATAGTTCTAGAGTGTTAATTTAAGATAAATTTAATCCTGGCAAAGTATAAATATTGTAATGACAATCAATAACTTCACAAAAATAACAACTACAGCACTATTTTTTTTTTTACGTTTGATGATTAATATAAAGTACCAAAACTACTTTTTGCCTAAAATGGCAACAAAATATGCTACGGATATTTTCGGTCTGACAGCTCAATTCAATCTGTCATCCATTTTATTTTTTGAAATTCTGGGGTTTTAGCACGTTCATATCTGGCAACATTGGCTTTCCAATAATACGGCTTTTACTGTCAAAAAGTTCACATCGCCGTTCCCATCGCCATTCACATCACCTTTCACATCACACTTTCGAGGATAGGGGCCCAGCCTTCAAACAAATCTATAGTTGTTTACATCTATAGGAGGGTATAATCGAAGGTTTATTGTCTATAATTTGTTTTGCCATGCAAAAAGCTATATTACTTTTTTAATTTTCGTAATTTTTTGTAGCATTCAGAGGCTCTTAATTCTGAATGCATAACCCATTCCATCTTACCAGGAATATCATTTCTAAAAAATCGATATATAAACTATTTTTACAAAGTAGCCGAATAACTAGTTCATCAAACTTCAAACAATAAATTTTGACAATATTTCTAATAATAAATATTGAAAAGTTCCTCACCGAAATTACTTGGTAATATCGTGAAAGGTTTGTCATATTTTACGCACTTCCCATATAGTATGGGTTTATTTATCTTCAAATAAAACATAAAAGTAATGGATATTTACATATAGATAGAGGACATTAAATTAAATGCTTATTTTGGTAATGCTAGTTTTTATTTAGGATAGTTATTAGCAAAATATGTCTATAACTGTTTTTAGTTTTAAGTATTACAAAACAAAGATTTCAAACTGCTCCCATGCACAAAGCCCATGCACAAAGAGTAACAAATGTAGATTTACGCGATATTTTTCAACTGCATGCAGGCAAGAGAATGGGATAGTCTCCAATATTGGTGTGAACGCATTATTTTTCTCTTTTTTAGGGTTTATGTTCTTTTGAATTTATTCAAAAAACGAAAAATAATTCTGAGATCTCACTTTGAATTGTTTTTTGTTACTCTATAATAGATATAGATTAAGGGCCATACTGACTCCCCCAAGGGTCAAGACCTAGCTAGCTTATCATATCAGTATACTATAGTTTTGAATTATACATACATATTCGTAGTGGGACTAGTCAGCGAGTGAGATATCTATGGTAAACGGCACGGAGGTGGACTCCACTCCGTTCGGAAGTTCGATTAGTACTTACGGGTAAGTGTCAAGGATATGCGGTGGACATAGCTGATACCCTTGCTGTACGTTAGGTATTGTTACAACTACTTACGGCCATGATAAATAAATAGTAGTAACGTCTTGCGGAGAATAGAGGCATTATGTGGGAAGGTGGCAAAGTTACAGCATCATTATGGGGAGAGCAAATAGCAGAGCTAGAGTATGTTCTGGAAAAGTCCTGCTGCGTGATCGCTTGTTTAGAAGATTCGAGTAATTTCTAGAATTTCCGAATATGTTTTACGTACCGAGGAAAGATTGTACTAATATAAGGGATATAAGGGAATACCGAGAGTTAGAAAGTTTCAAAGTTTAAATTTTAAGCGAAAAGTGCGATCTGAAATATAGTGTCACTGGAGTGTTTATTAGTGAAAATGCAGTGTGTTTAATTGTGAGTGTTTAATTTAATTAAAAGTGTCTTAATGATTTATCCAATATATTTTGTTTACTCATAACTCCTGCTCTTAATAGTATTAATTGACATTTTATTGATTTGAGTTTATGCCCCTTTAGTATTAATTTTTGCAAATTTGGAAAAATTAAAGATAGATAGTAAGTGTGGAACATTTAAAGAGCAATGGGATATCAGTATTTCGTGATTGAGTCAATTAACAAAAATTCAAAATTTTTATTTCTCCATATTGTATTTACTATTTTAAATTTTAAAAAATTTACTTCAGATTCGTAACCTACGATTCCGAAAACCACCATACCAATTTTGAAAAAATGTGAATAACGTAAAATTTTCAACCCACCATACTGAATCCGTTGAATTTCAAAAAAATAATTTTAAACTCTTAGTTTAGTTTTAATTTACCCCCTCAGAAAACTCCAATACTAATTTTGGACATAATCCGGATATATACAATTTTTAGACCACCATAATGATTTTTTTAAACAATTTTAAATTCGTTATTTACACTCTTATAAATCCGCCATTACCAATTTTTAACGAAATCGAGAGATATTAAATTTTTAATCCGCCATAATGAATTTTTTAAAAATAATTTTAAATTCGTAATTTACACCTTCAAAAAAAACCCTATAGCAATTCTGGATAAAATCGAAGGATAATAAATTTTTAGTCCTCCATATTGAATTTTTTTAAAATAATTTGAAGTTCGTAATTTACACCTACAAAAACCCTGCTATACCAATTTTGGACAAAATCTAGAGATGTAAAGTTTTTAATCCGCCATGTTGAATTTTTTAATAATAAGTTTAGAATCGTTATCTACGACTCCGAAAACTTCCCCATACCAAATTGTGAGAAAATTAAACAAAATTCATTTTTTTATCCGCCATATTATCAGCGCCATCGTGGATTTTACTAAACCAATTTTGGCCAAAATAATATGGGGCCACCGCGGCAACTTTCTAAACATAATGCAGAAAGTTTCATTTAAATCGGTGCCGCCTTTCCAGAGTAATCGACGTACAAGCAAAAAAAAGCGGCCGAATTTAGAACTTAGTACAATCAAATGAGTATAATTTTGTGTAAATTGAAAGCATATGTCTGCATTTCATTGCAAAAGAATGAAAAACTGACACGGTTATAAGGCTGTGACATGCTGACTGACGAACGTGAAAAAACTATAAGGATTCCTCACTTGTTATGGAACTCTAAATATGGAATATTTTTGGGATGCTGACCAAATTCCTTCTTATTCAACCTATCTGTGTTATGTCGGTGCAAAGTTTCAGTACAGAAATAATTTCCAAAAAAATGTAACACTCATAAATGTTATTTAAATCTTACCTTTCAATGTCATTTAATTTTAAAACCTAATCTGTCTAATTAAACAGTCTGGAGTCTAGACAACCAAAATTAGTTCGCAAAAATATATGTCCTGCTTTTAACTAGATAAAAAGATTCAAAATTATTTAATTTCATCATTTAGTTTGTTTTTCTAGATTAGATATTGGAATGAATCGAATATTAGTGTACGGTTACTAAGTGGCTATTTAAATTTTAGATTGCAATTTTTTTGAGTTACGTTGCGGTTATATGACACTAACTGCAAAGTCAAACAAAGTAAAAAAAATCATTTAAAATCTTACAGTATCAGAATAATTTTAAACTGATAAAGAATTGAGTCGTTGTAAAAAGCAAATAAAGAACTTCGTTACCCGAAACAATTTTTCCTGGATAATAGAATTAAATTTAGTTATTTTCCTTGTATATATATGACCAAAAGATAGGTAAAACTTTCTGTATCTACCTGGTACAACTATTACGTCACTTTTTTACGCTGTGCTGCTTCTTGTGAACCATGCTTTCCGCATCGCGCCGTTACAGTGCAGAATGGGGGTCAATGTTCGTCCTCTAACGCGGCCGTGCCTACTCAACCCTCAATATTAGCGCCAGGCCGGAATAAAGGGCTAAAAATTTCTATAGCGTCGAAATTTACAAGGGTGTTTTGTTTCCTAAAAAATATTTATTAAACAAATTCAGTAATCCAACTATAGAACAGCGAGATGAGGTCGTGAGTTGTGAATCAAAACTATAATCCATTTTGGCTCTTCATTGAGATTTCCTCAATTGTTAATGTGTTGTAATCTCAATGCGATTAATATATGAGTAATACCTGCTACTTTTTAAAACTTGAGCCCCGAAAATGAAAAGAAATAATGAGTGCCACACTATCAGAAGTGAGTTTTTCTTTAAGTGAACCCATATCATCGCCCGATAAAATTGCCGTTACTTGTTTTTCGTCTTTTCAAAAAACTATTGTTTATCATTTTTTGCTAGTAGAGGCAAATACATTATTCTTTGTTATATTATACGGGTTTGTAAAACGAAAAGAGTTAACACCAACGAAAGGAACTATGTAATGCCAAGTATTTTTTCAAACTGAAATGAAATCTGAAGTCATAATTACAAGTACACCCCTAAAATCAGCCCCTACAGTCGAAAAAACCTCAAAAGTCTAAAAATAAGATTGAACATTTAGGATTGTTGTATCAGCCCAGAGTCGAAGATTTGAAGGCATGTTTGAAATAATTAAGTAAAAAAAGAAACAAAGAATAGATTTATAACAAATCCTCAAAATAGGGCGAAAAGTACCCTTAATCACCAAAAAGCATACGTGACTATTGAAAAAGTTCAGAACACAATTATGTTTTTCTTTAATCTGCAAGATGGAAAAGTAGTAAAAAGCTGCCTCAAAAAACTAAGATACAGAACAAAAAGAATTAACAGTTTCTAATTTATAGCGGTGGCTTTCAACTCCAAACTACATTTTGACAGTATAAGATCCATCAGTATCTCGGAATTTTCGTTGCTATTGTATATTGTTCAATAGATCCTTTAAACAGGTAAAATGACCTTGATGAGAAAGTAAGAAACCACCCTTTCAGTAAACACATAACAATGTATAATTTAGTTTTTAAAATATTTAAAACTTACAGCAGCTAAGAAATATAAAAGACAACTTGAATTCATATACTTACAATTTATCATCATTTGCATTTTCATTGTAAAATTTAAATAGAAATACCAATTTTCCATCTGTTTCAATCCCCAATCTATTTGTTAAATCGGAGTGCACAAAACCAAATGACCTAAACACAGGTTCCGCCGACGCTGAAGAAGCAACTGCAGACATGAACTCTTAATGACTTCGTTTAAGTCGACGTTTTTCGAGCCAGCTTCAAACCGAAGCCGCCTCATATCTTACTTGAAATCTAGGCGTTTATTTCACAAACTTAAACATGACTTGACCTTGGCTTCAAATCATTTTCGCAAAAGCTTGATATCTTGTTTGTACCTAACCTCAAAATAACGCCTTGGTTTGATATTTTTCTTATCTAAAAACCAACTGTTGACTATTGTGAAGGGTAGAATGTTTTATTCTGCATTTAGCCTTTAACTTAGGTGTTCTTAAACATTAAAAATAATTCGAAATAAATATATTAACGCCCATTTGACGCATGACGTAATCGTTCAGAAGTCAACAGCTGATTTCAAGCGCGCTTGAGGTATTTATTTCGCACTCGAAGCGCGCTTGGATCAAGTCAACCCTAAATCGCTTCAGGCTTGACTTAACAATCCAAGCCGGCTTCAAGTATAATCTCGCCCATTTAATTCGTTATTTCTAAGCCGCTTGTAGAAGGCGCTTGACTTCAAGCTCGCTCGGAACTTCAATATAAACGTACTGTATGATTGGTCACTGTTCTGCAATTTCAGGCTCATCGTTTTACGGGGTCCTCCACTGAATCCCATTTATGTTTTCCATTACTTCCTCCGAAAACAGTATTTTCTTAAAAGGATTCCTTTAAATGCGTTCAAATTAATTGTTAGAGCTAGCAATCCCGCATCTTTAAATAATTTACCAATAGTTTCTGAGGTCAAATTTATTTCTTCTGGAGATAACTTGTACTTTTGTTTTTGATGGTCAAACATATATGCTACGAAATGATATGGTGTTAATGCTTGGTCATATACACGATGAAATTCTTGTTTTTTTTTGTGGAGAAACCTCTAGTTCTTCTCTAAATATATGCTGTAAGTTTGCTCTACAGCATCTAAAATAATTGCATTTTGTCTTAGCTTAATATCATGAGCCCCTGCTATAGGTTTCAAGATATTTATATATTCTTTTGACGAGCGTTTAAACCAATATTGGATACTTTTTGAAATCAATATTATGCCTCTCTGAGAGACTTATATTTCTAAACAGTCAGCGGCGCTATTTTAACGCACAACTAATGCTTTGCTCCCTTGGCTGAATTTCGCTCGAGCTAGATGATTGTTACGGAAATTTTTGTTTTTTTTTGTACAATGTGTTCTTTAATGTATTTTATTTCCAAGTCCTTACACAGCAAATTCAAAAGATATGCTGTCTATCACGAAATATTTTACATAATATAGTTCATATGAAGAAATTAGATCACAGCAAAATTCAGTTAAATATTTCAAAGTATGAGACTTTCCAGAGGTATCAATAGTTTCATAGAGGAATGATTTTCCATCTTCTGTTGTTATAGTTAAAGATATTAAAGGTTCGTTGTGGACACTTGACCACCCGTCAATTGACATATTTGCGCATTCTTCTGAGGGAGAAG